>QANZ01007074.1:9160-40321 GCA_003254925.1 Chamaecrista fasciculata
AGGAGGAGGAGAAGGAGGAGCAGGAGGAGGAGGAGCAGGAGGAAGCAGAAGAAGGAGGAGGAGGAGGAGGAGGAGGAGGAGGAGAAGGAGAAGGAGAAGGAGAAGGAGAAGAAGAAGAAGAAGAAGAAAGAAAGAGTTTTGTTGAATGTGTGTGTATATGAATCAATGGAGGTTACTTTTGGGTTGGAGAGGAGAAGGATTTTGATGAACATGAAGACACAGAAAATGCCGATTTGAGGGTGAGATAAATTTGATTTAAGCCGACGTGAGATGCCAAATTTCTGTTAAAATTGGACGGAAAATGTTTTGAGGGTACCAATGTGTTAAAGGTCCAAACCTCAGGGTACCAAAGTGTCAGGTTTCAAACCACAGGGTACCAAAATGAAATAGGGTCAAACCACAGGGTACCAAAGTGTAATTTATCCTAAAATAAAATAAAAAGCCAATAGCACTAGTCCAAAATTTGTCATAAATAAGCTGTCTTGCTTATAACATGAAAAATTAAAATTCAAGTTTACATCATATTTCAGAGCTCCAATTTTGTTTAATTGAAACAGAAATTGTATTCCTAAGAACTTGGAAATACAAACATATCTCAATTCCAACATTGCCTCAACCTCCTTTGCCTTCTAATGTCCCAACTATGCTCGTTACCAAAAGTGAGTCTTTCTCCATTGCCATCCAACATTCCATTTCTCCCTTCTTTCATGCTTCTGCCTTATGGCTCTCTTTCTTCATGCTGCATACACACACAATCAACATAACAAATAAACATATATACACAATTGGGGATTCCTTTAATGAATAATCAGCGTATGTAAGAGACAAAGAGTAGTATGAGCCTATAATACACACAGATACCCACACCCTATGCAATTGGGGATGACTTTCTTGCAGATCAGATAAAAAATGACACTATAATCTGAATTTCTAAAATTAACATAGCATCATGTATGTATGTCCAGTTTAAAAGCGACTCAGTAGCAAAATGTAATTGCAAGAAAGAAGGATAGTCCTCACTCCTCAATCATTCACGGATCAAGCTGCAACCAATGGAAGTGATTTTCCTGCCACAGAGAGAAGAAAGATAGTCAAATAACAAAGAAGAAAAGATAATCATAACCCAAAAGAGACGTCAATCAATATCTAAACCAAATTCAGAGAGCAATACAACTACCAGTCATTAGTAATCAGGCAAATGAACAAACCTAGAAAGACAGAACACAGTACACGTTAGAATCATATGGGCTAGTTCCTTAAATCTTGCAGCCTTCGTCCTGCCACAAAGGAAGCTCCAACTGCTCAAAATGAAAAATTGAAAAAACTGATTAAAAATTAAATTTGACAATATAATCTAAATGACTAATAACAACATAGCGTTATGTAAGTCTGGTTTAGAAGACACACAGTTGCATGAGGGATAGTCCTCATTCCTCAACTATTCACAGATGATGTTCATATTTTACAACTATGGAAGAATGAGACAAGCAAAAGAACCTCTAAAGTAGATCTTTCAAATCATGGAGATTGCAATGAAATATCATCAAGCAAATCTGCATTAGTAAACCACAAAATGCCCAGCCCAGGAAGAGACAAGTCACCATCTCTATTAATAACCTAAAAAAGATCACAAGATTCAATTGAAAAACATTGAAAACGATCAACAAAAGCAGTTCTATGATTTTTTAGAATTACAACAAGAATTAAAAACTCTAACCACTATATCTTCATTTTCCAGGATTATTGAGAAAAAGTTTTACTTGCTTCCAGTCAGCTGCTAGTATAATACAAGGACCCAAATATGTTCACATAACAAAACAAATGTTTGTTTTACTTTTAGCTTTCAAAAATGAAAAACAGGTGATCGGAAGCATAAGTCCACATTGATATACAACATAGTGAATACACAAAAGTCGAAAAGCTCATAACCTTAAGACATTCTGTCTACCAGAAAAAAAAAAAAAAAAAAAAAAAAAAAAAAACGAAATCTTTTGATAAAATTTTGCTAATTGTTCATGCAAGGTCAACATATATATATGTTCAACTAGAGTTCTACAAATGGAAATATAGCGTCTCACCTTTTTCTATACTTTTGACTGCCCACTAGATATCTTTTCATGGAGAAGTTTCTTTGCCAGTTCTTTCTCCTTATTTTTTAATAGAGCACAAATCAAAGTGTCAAATGTAACAGAATCGGGGATGACGCCATTCTCTTTCATTTTAAAAAGCAAGGAAATTGCTTCCACAAACAAACCTTCCTTACAAAGACCATTAATAACAATGGTATATGTATGAACATTAACTTGATGGCCCTCCATCAAAAGAAGATGAAAAAAATCTAGTGTTGTCTTCAGTCTACCGCATTTAAACAAACCATCAATAAACATAGAGTTGGTGCATACATCAGGCTGAATTCCCCGGTTAACCATAAACGTATATAATGCAACCGCTTTTTCAAGAAGTTTCATTTTGAGAAAAGCGTCTAATATGATACTGTAACAATATTTATCAGGAGGATGAACACTCCCATGCATCTCAGGAATAAAATCCAGCGCATCAGAGATCCTTCCTGATTTGCAAAAGCCGTCGATAAGAGAATTGTAAGTTACAGTACTGGGAACCAAATTTTTGCAACGCATTTCTTTAATGACATCGAAAGCTTTATCCACCCTTTCAACCTTGAAGTATCCATTGATCAAGATCTTATAAGTCGTAATGTCAGGTAACACTCCGCATTTGACCATCCTGTGGAATAATTCTTTTGACTCATTAACACGATTGATTGTATGTAATGACGTCCGTTTTTGACCATACTTCGTAATCACAGCAAACACACCTTCAGCTTCTGTGATCCTACTTTCTTTACAAAAAGCGTCAATCAATATATTAAAAGTACAAATACTTGGATGAATGTCTTTGGATACCATTTCATTGAGCAATCGGTTTGCTTCTTGCCATTCACCCGAGCAGGAGAAACCATGGATTAGAGAGTTGTAAGTGAAAACATCTGGACAAATGCCCTTATCAATCATTTCAAACTGCAAGTCACGAGCCTCTGTTACAAATCCATCTTTATAAAGGTCGTCTATGAGAGTGTTGTACATAATTACATCAGGCTTGACCGAATGCCTCTGCATCCTTTGCAACAATTGAATGGCCGCTTTTGTTTTCCCAGATTTACATAACCCATTGATCAATGTGCCATAACTTATTCCATTCAATCGAAAACCTCTTGCCATTAGGTAGTCATGAAATTCCATAGCTTTCTCAACCATATTGTTGGTGCAGAGTCCTTTCATCAGCGTAGTCAAGATAATAATATTGGGTTGACAACCATTCTTGAGAATCTTGCCCAATATAGAGAAAGCGAAAGCCATCTGACCCATATGACAGTGACAATTGATCAAGAGGTTCAGAGTAACTAAATAAGGCACAAAACCCTTGAGTTGTGCTTGTTTACAAAGTGAAATAGCAGTGGGATAATGTTTTTTCTTTGTAATTGACCCTAAAACCTTAGTGATTTCAACAATGGAGGGTGGGGGACGCATATGGATCAAGCGATTGAAAGAAAGGACATCATCGCGTACGTCATTGGGGTTAGGGGGATGAGAGTGAAGAGAGGAAATGAGAGTGAGGGGAAAAGGGAAAGATGTGACAAACACAGCAGATTTGGAGAAAGAATACCTCTTGATTGCAGAAAATAACATCTTCTCTTCAGATTGCAAGGAGAAAGCCGCGTTTTTGCTTTGTCTGTCTTGGTTTTTCAGCTTTCACTGTAATTGTATTTGGTGAATTAGTTCGATTGCAATTTCCTTTCTTCTTTCATTTCAAAAGACCAAAACACAATCCATTTAGTAGTATCCAAAATTTCATTTTGGTCATTAATGTTTCATTGTTCCGTTTCAATCCTTAATATTTTTTAATTTGTTTTGCTCCTTAGTAAGTTTCACAATTTGTCCATAACTAGTGAATGTGGTCATATATCTATCGTTTTAAACTAGAACGCGATAAAATTAGAGTTACATGTTAAATTTGATGAATTATTTCTTTATCCAGTTAGAGTCATCTACCAATTAGGTCAAATTGGACTTTAAAATAGGCCATTTGTTTCATAAATTTGGTCATATCTCTCATTTTTTAAGTTCGAATACAACGAAATCGAAGTCATAAGTTACTCTTGGTAAGTTATTTCTCTATTGACTTGGGGTCGTTGGCAAATAAAGTCAAATAATACTTCAAAATTGAATTTGGTCAAAATATCAATATCAACTTTCAGAGTATTATTTGATCTCGTTTGTTAACGATTTCAGCTAGACAGAAAAAGAACTCGTCAAGAGTAACTCATAACTCTGATTTCATCACCTTAAAACTTGAAATGAGAGATATGACCAACTTGTCGAAAAAATGCGAAAAAATGATTGGCAAGCTGCCGAAAAATTATATTGTCGCCAAAAAATTACACAATCGCCGAAAATCATATATCTAGCTATTTGTTCGCAAAATGAAGGCCGCTATTAAACTCAGGAGGTCAAAAAACCTTGGATTAGGAGTTTTCGTAGTCATCGGGGCCACCTTGTATCTCGCCGGAAAGTTCGTCGGAGACTTGAGGGACCAAAACGGAACTTTGAGCAAACTTGAGGGACCAAAATAGGTTTTTGACCCCAAAAAAAATTGAGGTTAGGGTATAATTGGCACCAACGTTTCACATTTGGGGCATAATTAACACAAAAGAAACGTTAGAGTCATAACTGAAACTGACCCCAAACGTTAGGGGCACGATAGGGTCTTTTGCCTTTAACAATTTATAATGGGCAAAAGTACTAATTTTGTCCTCAAACTTTACACCAACTGTCAATTTCGTCCTTAATTTTTCTTTGCATTCAATTTCATCCCTAATATTTTATAATTTTATCAATTTTATCCTTTAATTAACTTCTTTCAATAAATTAGCGATAAACTGCATATTGTTTTTCAATTTGAGTTAGGATTTATGTTTCTTTTTCTATCAATTTTATATTATATATCAATAGTCAGGTATATTTTGTCGTCAATATTTAGCTAAAGTAAGAACAGAGAATAAAATTGATCAAAATGTGAAACATTAAGGACAAAATTGATTGCAAAAAAAGAATGGGGACGAAATCGACAATTGATGTAAAGTTTTGGAACGAAATTAGTGTTTTTGCCTTTATAATGCTATACATTTTACTTTAGCAAAATCACTTTTTATGGCCTCAAACTTTAGATTAATTTTCAATGTGGTCTCCAATATTTCTTTATTGTCAATTTCATCCTAATATTTCATATTTTGTTCAATTTTATCATTTGATTAATTTTATTTACTTATTTTTCAATCTAACTAGATTAAGATTTGAGTTTCTTATTATATGAATTTTACATTACATGTCATTAGTCATGTAGAGTCTATCGTTAATATTTAGTTAAAGTAAAAACAAAGAATGAAATTGACCAAAATATAAAATATTAATAACAAAATTAAAAATTAATGTAAAATTTGCAAACAAAAAAGTTTTTTTATCCTTTTACTTTTTCATTAAGGAGAGGGCTTCAAATAGAATTCGAATATAGTGAAGTATATTTTAAAAATTTTTTGCTCAAAAAATTCTTTTGTCACAGCTAAAAAAAAATTGAGAGTAAATTAGTTGAATTATCAATCTTATAAGGGTAAATTACAATTTGGTACCCTGTGGTTAGGGGCGGTTCCCCTTTGGTACCCTAAAAGAAAAATTTTTGCATTGTGGTACCCCGTGGTTTTCTCCGTTAGCGATTTGGTCCCCTGAGGTTTTTTTCAGTNGTGCATGTAGTCCCACATAAGCATTAATATTTAAAAAAAAACATTTCATCTCTTCTTCAAATTGGTCCCTGAGTTCAATTTTTATCCCGTTATTTTCAGTTCCCCCTCTTTTCATCATCTTCATTCATTTTAGTCCCAAATACTAAAAATAAAATTGTTAAGTGTCCCAAAACTCTACCAAACATTCCAATTTAGTCCTTAAAAGTATTAAAAACCCTAAAACCTAAACCCCAAACTCTAAACCCTAAATCCTAAACTCTAAACCCTAAACCCTAAAACCCTAAACCCTAGAACCCTAAATCCTAAAATCCTAAAACTTAAAACCCTAAACTGATTTTTTTCAAGAAAAAAATTTGAATTTCCCAAAATCAAACACGGTCTAATTTCTTCATCTTCATCTTCATTATCCTCAATCATCATCTTCACGCTATCTCTCTGCCGTCCTCTTCCATAATCAAAATCTGATTCAACGAAAGGAGAATTGGATCGATCAAATCCATCTACAAGACCACAATCGAAGTGAATAATCATGAAATGGAATACAAAGCCAAAAAAAATTGCAGATCGATTAAGGGTTTCGTAGTGATTTCTGATTTGATTTTCGCTATGATTTTTTATTTGATTTTCGTTTTCGTTTTCGTTTGCTGTGGGTTTTTGGATCTTCGAAGCAAACTTTGTATCTGAAGATGGGAAGATGAGATCGTGAAGCAAACTGTAATAGATGGGAAGATGAAGATGAAATTGTGAAGATGAAGATGGAGATGGTTGGTCTAAAATGAATAGGATACAGAATCGAGAAGCTTCCCGACTCCTTTGGCCTCCCTCGCCGGATTCAGTCGGTGCTTCATATCTCAGATTCCTCGCGTGAATTGAGTTCGCTTTGGTCTTCATCTTCTTGGCCTGAATTGGATGAAGAAGATGGGTCCATTTTGAAAAGAAAAGAAAAAAGTCAAGGCCAATTTGTAATTTGGGCAGGGCCTTGATTGAAATCATATCTTGATAAAAGGGGAGAGGATTTAGATTTTAGGATTTTAGGGTTTAGGGTTTAGGGTTTAGGTTTTAGGGTTTAGGATTTTAGGGTTTTGGGGTTAGGGTTTAGGGTTTAGGGTTTAGGTTTTAGGATTTTAGAGTTTAGGGATTTAGGGTTTAGGGTTTTAGGGTTTAGAGTTTGGGGTTTAGGTTGTATGGTTTTAATACTTTTAAAGGCTAAATTGAAATGTTTGGAAGAGTTTTAGGACACTTTACAATTTTAGGATTTTAGGGTTTAGGATTATAGGGTTTAGGTTTTAGGGTTTAGGATTTTAGGGTTTAGGGTTTGGGGTTTAGGTTTTAGGGGTTTTAATACTTTTAAGGACTAAATTGGATGTTCCGTAGAGTTTTGGGACACTTCACAATTTTATTTTTAGGATTTGGGACTAAAATGAATAAAGTCAAATTTTAAGCATTGATAACAAATATTTTAAAATTGAAATACTGAAAGATATTAGAAGTTAAAAAGATTTCAAAGTATTTGATATTTAAATTCATCTTAAAAATAAGATTTCAAATTCACTTTTGTTTTTTAGGTACAAATTCACTTTTTTAGTATATGGAAATAGAACATAAATTAGTCACATAACATAAATATAGAACTCCCAAAATTATTAATTCTTATAAGTGTTTCAAATATTTTTTTATGCATTTTTTTACATACACTTTTGATATAAAATAAAGATTATCCCAAAATTTTTCCAAAACAATTACTTTTTTTGTCGAATTTATTAGATGATCTTACAAGATATCAGTTGTTTCTTTTCAAAGAAAAATGTATATATTTTCTCTTTCACACTGCAAATATAGATGATTTATTTATATTGTTTTAAATCTCCCTAAATACTTAGATATCAATTTTATAGGTACAATAATCTTACGATTTTATATCTCATTGATTCTATAATTTTACAATCTTATTTGAGAATTTATATCCTCTCAAAAAAAAATTAAATATTACTCTTATAAATGAAGAAGTATTTTACAAAAATTATATTAAAGCAAATTATTTAATGAATTATGAGATATTTTGAGCATGTGCATAATAAAAGAAGATCAAGATAAGTCATAAATTAGAAAAAAAAAAAAAGTATGAGTAAACTAATATAGCGTGTGCATTACCACTAGTTTGTCATAAATAAGATGTCTTGCATATAACATGAAAAATTAAAATTCAAGTTTACATCATATTTTAGGTGGAAATGTGTACTTGAATTCTTCAAACTAACCGTGATTAAACCAGGATGCAATATCTATTTATGCTTCATCACAACACCATGAACATTCAAAGATTGCAAATACTAAGACCTTGCAACTTGAAAATCCCCATCATCATATTTGAGAGCTCCAATTTTGTTTAACTGAAACAAAAATCGTATTCCTAAGAACTTAGAAATACATACATATCTCAATTCCAACATTGCCTCAGCCTCCTTTCCAAAAGTGAGTCTTTCTCCATTGCTATCCAACATTCCATTTCTCCTTTCTTTCATGCTTCTGCCTTATGGCTCTCTTTCTTCATGCTGCACACACACACAATCAACATAACAAATAAACATATATACACAATTGGGGATTCCTTTATTGTATATCAGCGTATGTAAGAGACTAAGAGTAGTATGAGTCTATAATACACACAGACACCCACACCCTATGCAATTGGGGATGGCTTTCTTGCAGGTCAGATAAAAAATGACACTATAATCTGAATTTTTAAAAATAACATAGCATCGTGTGTGTATGTCCAGTTTAAAAGACACTCAGTAGCAAAATGTAATTGCAAGCAAGAAGAATAGTCCTCACTCCTCAACATTCGCGGATCAAGCTGCAACCAATGGAAGTGATTTTCCTGCCACAGAGAGAAGATAGTCAAATAACAAAGAAGAAAAGATATTCATAACCCAAAAGAGAAGTCAATCAATAACTAAACCAGATTCAGAGAGCAACACAACTACCAGTCATTAGTAATCAGGCAAATGAACAAACCTAGAAAGACAGAACACAGTACACGTTAGAATCATATGGGCTAGTTCCTTAAATCTTGCAGCCTTCGTCCTGCCACAAAGGAAGCTCCAACTGCTCAAAATGAAAAATTGAAAAAACTGATTAAAAATTAAATTTGACAATATAATCTAAATGACTAATAACAACATAGCGTTATGTAAGTCTGGTTTAGAAGACACACAGTTGCATGAGGGATAGTCCTCATTCCTCAACTATTCACAGATGATGTTCATGTTTTGCAACTATGGAAGAACGGGACAAGCAAAAGAACCTCTACAGTAGATCTTTCAAATCATGGACATTGCAATTAAATATCGAGTATAACCGTGCTTCAAGCTAAAAGGACTAGTACAGTAGTACGTACTCTTCAGAAAATTAATTTGAGGGCACATAATCACATATCATCAAGCAAATCTGCATTAGTAATCCACAAAATGCCCAACCCAAAAAGACAGAAGTCACCTCTATTAAGAACCGAAAAAAGATCACAAAATTCAATTGACAAACATTGAAAACGGTCAACATAAGGAGTTCTATGATTTTTTAGAATTACAACAAGAATTAAAGACTCTAAACACTATATCTTCACTTTCCAGGATTATTGAGAATAAGTTTTACTTGCTTCCTGTCAGCTGCTAGTATAATACAAGGACCCAAATATATTCACCATTCCAAAACAAATGTCAATTTTACTTTTAGCTTTCAAAAAGGGAAAACAGGTGATCAAAAGCATAAGTCGGCATCGATATACAACACAGTGAATACACAAAAGTCAAAAAACTCATAACCTTAAGACATTCTGTCTACCAGAAAAAAAAAATAAATAAATTAAAAAAAAAAAAATAAGCGAAATCTTTTGATAAAATTTTGCTAATTGTTCATGCAAGGTCAACATAAATATATGTTCAACTAGAATTCTACAAATGGAAATATAGCGTCTCACCTATTTCTATACTTTTGACAGCCCACTACTTATCTTTTCGCGAAGAAGTTTCTCTGTCAATTCATTCTCCTTGTTTCTCGACAGAGCACAGATCAAAGTGTCAAAAGTAACAGAATTGGGAATGATGCCATTTTCTTTCATTTTGAAAAGCAATGGAATTGCTTCCTTAAGTAAGCCTTCCTTACAAAGACCATTGATAACGATGTTATACGTAAAGACATCAACGTGATGGCCCTTCATCAAAAGAAGACGAAAAAACTCCAGTGCTGTGTTCAATCTTCCATTTTTAAACAAACCATCGATAAATGTATTGTTAGTGCACACATCAGGCTGAATTCCCCGGTTAACCATAAGCTTATACAGTTCAATCGCTTTGTCAAGATGTTTCAATTTGAGACATGCATCTAATATGATATTGTAAGTATATATATCAGGGGGATGAACACTCCCATGCATCTCATCATAAAAATCTTGCACATGTGAGATCCTTCCTGATTTGCAGAAGCCGTCAATAAGAGAATTGTAAGTTACAGTGCTGGGGACCATGTTTTTGCAACGCATTTGTTTAAAGAGATCCAAGGCTTCATCCACTCTGTCAATCTTGATGTATCCATTGATCAAGATATTATAAGTGGTAACATCAGGTGAAAAACCACCGTTGACCATTATGTGGAATAAATCTTTCGACTCGTTAACACGATTGATGAAACAATATCCATCCATAAGGGTGTTGTATGTAATGACGTTAGGTTTATGTCCATACTTCATTATCGTAGCAATCACAGCTTGAGCTTCTGCGATACTACCTTGTTTACAAAAAGCATCAACCAATATATTAAAAGTACAGATATTTGGATAAGTGTCTTTCGATACCATTTCATTCAGCATCTGATTTGCTTCTTGCAATTCACCCAAGCTGGATAAACCACCGATAAGAGAAGTGTAAGTGAAAACATTTGGACAAACACCCTTATCAATCATTTCAAATTGCAAGTCACGAGCTTCATTTACAAATTCATCCTTACAAAGGCTGTCTATGACAGTGGTGTAAATAACTACATTAGGCTTGACTGAATGCCTCTCCATCCTTTGCAACAATTTAATGGCGCCTCTTATTTTCCCAGATTTACATAAGCCGTTGATTAATTTGCCGTAACTTACTTCGTTCAACTGAAAGCCTTTAGCTATTAGGTGGTCATGAAATTCCATAGCTTTCTCAACCCTATTGTTGGTGCAGAGTCCTTTCATTAGCCTAGTCAAGGTAATAATATTGGGTTTTGAGAATCTTGCCCAATATAGAGAAAGAGAAATCCATCTGACCCATATGGCAGTGACAATTGATCAAGAGGCTCAGAATAACTAAATTAGGCTCAAAACCCTTGAATTGAGCTTGTTTACAAAGTGAAATAACAGTGGGATAATGTTTTTTCTTCGCAATTGACCCTAGAACTTTAGTGATTTCAACAATTGAGGGTGGGGGACGCATATGGATCAAGCGATTGAATAAAAGGACATCATCGCGGACGTCATTAGGGTTAGGGGGATGAGAGTGAAGAGAGGAAATAAGAGTGAGGGAATAAGGGAAACATGTGAGAAACAAAGGAGATTTGGAGAAAGAATACCAACATCTTCATTGCAGAAGCCAACATCTTCTCTTCAGATTGCAAGGAGATTTGGCGTACTGTTGCTTTGTCTGTCTTGGTTTTGTTGGAAAACCGATGGATGAAAGAATACGAAACCACACCTTTTTTCTCTTCTCTTCAGAGTTCAGATTAAAAGGACAAAGTCGCGCTTCTGCTTCGGCGTCTTCATTTTCGAAACTCGTAGGTCTATTTCATAGTTATCCGCACTTCCGCAGCGCTTAAACAGTTTTTTTACTAAAATTCTATTTTGGTCCCTCGTATATTACCTTTTTTCTCAATTTGGTCCCTCACAAATGTTTCTGTTATCAAGGTTAGTCCCTCCATTCAATTTTTAAACACAATGAAATCAAAGGTACAAGTTAAATTTGATGGGTTCTTTCTTTGCTCAATTGGAGTCATCAAACAATTATATTATGTCAAATTGAGCATGAAATTGGGCCCTAAAATGGACGGTTTGTTTCATGGATTCGATTATATATGTCTTGTTTCAAATCCGAATGCAACAAAATAAATTCTGCAAATTACTATTGATAAATTTTTTTCTCTCCCTAGTTGGTACTATGAGTATTAGCAAACGCCAAACAAGATTAAATATTGCTTGAAAGCTAATATTAATGTTTTGATCAAACTTACTTTGGGATTATTCTACTATTATTTGGCCTCATCTGCCAACGGCCCCAACTAGACAAAGCAAGAGTTTGTCAAGAGTAATTTATAACTCTAATTTTATTACATTCTGACTTGAAACTAGGCATATATAACCGAATCCATACAACTACAAGTCTTTAAGGATATCTATATCTATTCTTCTTAAGAGTAACTAAATTCTGATATTTTCTAGAGAACGCAGTGGAAAAATTCACCCGTGGCTTGAAACTTTCTTTTCTTTGCATTTTGATCCTATTATAAAAGGAGAAGGACCTTAATGCAAAATAATAAAACTTGATGGTGAACTAAAAAGATCCATACCACACAAGTTTGTCTTGCAGCTAGCAATATTATTTCATAATTCAGTTTACCCAAGCAGCTCACTGTCTTCTCCAAACAAGCCAGCCTTTGAAGACAAACTCGCCACTCGCCAGGCATTCCTACATTGCCTTCATTTCTCATTTCTTTGGATGCCTCTGCCTTATGGCTCTTTTGCTTCATGTTGTCGCCATTCAGCACACACAAAAAACATATATACACAATTGGGGATTGCTTTCTTGTATCTCAGCATAAGCAAGAGTAGTATGAGTCTATAATACACACACACACACACTATGCAATTGGTAATTGCTTTCAAATAAGTCAGCATATGCAACAGAAGTGTGGATCTATCTATATCGAGTTGTCTCCATTTTGGTTGCTGTCTCCATTGAAATTAATTAACAAAGAGTTCGTAATTTCCCAAAGTCCTCTCTTAGACAATCAAAAGTGAACCTAAGAAATTCCTGAAATGCTAAGTTCAATTATTTATAGCATTCTAGAATACAAATGCAATATAGCTGCATTATGTGATGAGAACATAGAATCTATGTCCTTAACACAAGTGTCATAGACATTATCAAGAAACCACAAATTCAAAATTGGGGCAAGCTTTATGAATATGGTTGCAACATGTTCAACGAAATCTAAGAGAACCATCTCTTAACCAAGGCATTAATATAATAATAAAATTGCTCAAGATGAAAATTGAAAATACTTCAGATATAATTAAAAGTTGACAATATAATCTAAATGATCATAAAAACCGCAGCACCATCTATATCCTGTTTAAAGGTCACTCAGTAGCTAAAGCCAAAATTTGCCCATCACACACTGTGTTCAACAAATATCTCCAACAAAAGCAGAAACCTAATAGCAGTTTACTAGATAGATAGTCTTCACTCATCAACGATTCACAGATCAAGGTCCAACCACAATATGACCAGACACTTGGTCAAGATCATGCTGACTGTAGGGAGTGATTCTCCTGCAACTGAGAAGTCAAGTTGAAGAAATCAAGATGATTCAGATCAATGAGGAGGACGGCTACCATTCCTTCGGCTCCCACCATAAATCCTATGGACAGAACCAACACCAAGCCCCCCTCTCAAGTAGATCTATAAAAGGGGACACAGGTGATGGAATACGAAAGCCGACATTGATATACAACACCTGGAATAAATAAAAGATGAAACACTCAACTGAAAAACAGTCTATCCAGCCAAAAAACAACAGAGAATTCTTTAAATAAAATTTTGTACTTTCCATGCAAGTTCAACACAAATATATGCTTAAATAGAATTCTAGAAATGGAAATATAGTGTCTCACCTTTTTCTAATCTTTGGACAGCCCACTAGATATCTTCACATTGAGAAGTTTCTCTGCCAATTCGTTCTCCTTGTTTTTTAATAAAGCACAGAGCAAAGTGTCAAATGTTACGGAATCGGGGATGAGGCCATTCTCTGTCATTTTAAAAATCAAGGAAACTGCTTCAATAAACAAGCCTTCTTTACAAAGACCATTAATAACAATGTTATATGTACGAACATTAACTTGATGACCCTTCATCAAAAGAAGACGAAAAACCTCCAATGCTGTGTTCAGTCTGCCGCTTTTAAACAAACCATCAATAAATGTATTGTTAGTGCACACATCAGGCTGAATTCCTCGGTTAACCATAAGCTTATATAGTTCAATCGCTTTGTCAAGAAGTTTCAATTTGAGACATGCATCCAATATGATATTGTAAGTATATATATCAGGGGGATGAACACTCCCATGCATCTCATCATAAAAATCTTGCACATGTGAGATCCTTCCTGATTTGCAGAAACCATGAATAAGAGAAGTGTAAGTTACAGTGCTGGGAACCATGTTTTTGCGACGCATTTCTTTAAAGAGATCCAAGGCTTCATCCACTCTGTCAATCTTGATGTATCCATTGATCAAGATACTATAAGTGGTAACATCAGGTGAAAAACCACTGTTGACCATTATGTGGAATAATTCTTTCGACTCCTTAACACGATTGATGAAACAATATCCATCCATAAGGGTGCTGTATGTAATGACATTAGGTTTATGTCCATACTTCACTATTGTAGCAATCACAGCTTGAGCTTCTGTGATACTACCTTGTTTACAAAAAGCATCAACCAATATATTAAAAGTACAGATATCTGGATAAGTGTCTTTCGATACCATTTCATTCAGCATCTGATTTGCTTCTTCCAATTCACCCAAGCTGGATAAACCATGGATTAGAGAGTTGTAAGTGAAAACGTTTGGACAAACACCCTTATCAATCATTTCAAATTGCAAGTCACGAGCTTCATTTACAAATCCATCCTTACAAAGGCCATCTATGAGAGTGTTGTACATAACTACATTAGGCTTGACTGAATGCCTCTCCATCCTTTGCAACAATTTAATGGCGCCTCTTATTTTCCCAGATTTACATAAGCCGTTGATTAATGTGCCGTAACTTACTTCGTTCAACTGAAAGCCTTTAGCTATTAGGTGGTCATGAAATTCCATAGCCTTCTCAACCATATTGTTTGTGCAGAGTCCTTTCATCAGGGTAGTCAAGACAATAATATCAGGTTGACAACCATTCTTGAAAATCTTGCCCAATATAGAGAAAGAAAAATCCATCTGACCCATATGGCAGTGACAATTGATCAAGAGGCTCAGAGTAACTAAATCAGGCTCAAAACCCTTGAATTGAGCTTGTTTACAAAGCGAAATAACAGTGGGATAATGTTTTTTCTTCGCAATTGACCCTAGAACTTTAGTGATTTCAACAATTGAGGGTGGGGGACGCATATTGATCAAGCGATTGAATAAGGGAAACATGTGAGAAACAAAGGAGATTTGGAGAAAGAATACCTCTTCATTGCAGAAGCCAACATCTTCTCTTCAGATTGCAAGGAGATTTGGCGTACTGTTGCTTTGTCTGTCTTGGGTTTTCAGCTTTTGCTGTGATTTGGATTCGGTGAATAAAAGTTTGATTGTAATTTCCTCTTTTTTTTAAAGTTTGCACCAAATGTCATTTTCGTCCCCCAAATGTTTTTCTTTTGTAAATTTCATCCTTAATGTTTTACATTTTGATCAATTTTGTCCTTAGACTAATTTCGTTCAATAAATTAACGATAGATTTCATCATGTTTTTTAATCTTAGTTTGAATTTGGATTTTTTTCTTTCAATTTTACATTAATATCATTAGTCATGTAGATATTGTCTATGAAGCATGGACACTTCATTTTGACAGCATGTCGCCGTGTCAGACACGTATTTATGTCCGACACTCGTACGACACCCACATGACACATATTCATAAGTTTCATAATATAAAATTAATTTTGTGTGACTTTATCATAACAAACAATAGAAAATAATATCACATATGACATGTATTATGAATAAATATTGTAATTTTTAAATTTATGATCAAAATTTATAGATTTTTAATTATTTATATATATAAATATATACCGTGCTGTGTCGTATAATTTTAAGAATCTAGCGTTTTAGTGTGTCCGTGTCGTGTCTCGTGTCTGTGTCAATGTCCATGCTTCATAGGATATTGTCATTAATATTTGGCAAAAGTAAGAACAAATGATAAAATTGACAGAAATGTGAAACATTAAAGACGAAATTGACTGCAGAAAAATATTGGGGACGAAACTGATAGTATATGTAAAGTTTGATAACGAAATTAGTAATTTTGCCCATTTAGTTTTATCCAAAATTTCATTTTTTTCCTTAATATTTTATTGTATCGTTTTGATCCTTAATATTTTATTATATCGTTTTGATCCTTAATATTTTCTAACAGTTCGCTTTTGTCCTTAGTAAGTTTCACAATTTGTCCATAACTATGAAACGTCGTCATATATTTATCGTTTCAAATCAGAATGTGATAAAATTAGAGCTACATGTTAAATTTTATGAATTATTTTTTTGTCCAGTTAGAATCATTGACAAATGAGGTCAAATTGAATCAAAAAATAAGCTACTTGTTTCATGAATTTGGTTATATATCTCTCCTTTCAAGTCACAAGTTACTCTAGATTAATTATTTCTCTATTCAGTTGGGGTCATTGATAAACACATCAATATCAACTTTTAAAGTACTATTTGACCTCATTTGTCAACGGTTTCAACTAAACAGAGAAAGAACTCGTAAGAGTAACTCGTAGCTCCGATTTCATCATATTTAAACTTGAAATTAGAGAGATATGATCAACTTCATGAAATGAATGACCCATTTTCAAGCTTGATTTCAGGCTTGATTTGATCTTATTTATTGACAGACTCAACCAAGCAAAGAAATAACTCATCAAATATAACTCAGCTATGATTTATTGAATTTGAACTTGAAACGATAGAGATATGATTACATTCAATAGTTAAGGACGAAAACATAACAAAACAACATTTAAAACCAAATCAAAAGTTAGGACAAATATTCGAAACTAAAATGAGATTTTGGCCTGTTTTGTTTTGAAACAATTTTTCTAAAAAAAATTACTTTTAGATCTTTGAATCTATAAGTTATTGAATAATCAAAATACACAGTTTTCTTCTCAAAATACCACCATTGTCAACAATTTGATCCCTATAAGGATTTGATGTGTGAATTTCAATTTATTTTTTCTATATTTTAATCCCTGAATTGATATTTTTTATCACTGGATTTATAGTAAATTTGTATTTATAGTAAATTTAATTGGGATGCTTAAAAAATGTTTGATATCTACCATTATACTTGGTGGAGCGTGTTGGCCGGCAATGTCATTAGTCACATAGTAGTAATTTTAGATAAATCATTTTTAAATATGAGTGTTTATCAACTGAATCAACTAATCCATAATGGTGATCAAAATACGTAAATAAGTATTTTGAAATTTTGTCCTTAGAATTCGAATAGAAAATCAACAGATACAAGAAGAAAATAGGACAAAAACAGGGATGGCAAAAACTATGTAGTTGGAATTAGGACTCAAATTTTTGGCTAGAAAACAGGGAAAAAGGCAACAAGAAGAAAAATTGGACCAGGACTCTTGTATTCCCAAACAGATTTTGTTGAGCTAACAAGAAAAATTGTAAATATGATATTTGTCAATGCTACGACGCTCTGTAGATCTTTGAATGTTAATGCGCAAATCAATCTTCGCAACAGGATGAACATCTGTACCAATTGCTGAAGAATGTGCAAAGAAAATGACGAAAGAAGATAATTTAATCCAAAATGTTAAGTAAAATTAACTTTGATGGGGTCATTCTTCAAATTTCCCCTTACTTTTTTTTTAGTTGGAAACAAAGTTCAAGTGAGTTGGTCCTTTCTTTTTTTTTTTTCTTAATTGGAGTAAAGTTTATGGAAATGATTTAGGGACGAACGGTAAAATTTCTTGACAACTTTGGAGACCAAAAAACAAAATAAAAAAGCCAATAGCATTAGTCCAAAATTTGTCATACATAAGCTGTCTTGCATATAACATGATAAATTAAAATTCAACTTTACATCATAGTTTGGGTGGAATTGTGTAATTGAATTCTTCAAACAAACAATAACGAAACAAGGATGGAATATTTATGCATCAACACAATACGATGCACAATAAATTGGAAATACTAAGACCTTGCAACTTGAAAAATCCCCATCCATCATATTTGAGAGCTCCAATTTTGTTTAACTGAAACAGAAATCGTATTCCTAAGAACTTGGAAATACAAACATATCTCAAGTAAAACACAAATTAAGCAGCTCGCTTGCCTTCTAATATTCCTATTTTGCCTTCAATTCCAACATTGCCTCAGCCTCCTTTGCCTTCTAATGTCCCAACTATGCTTGTTTCCAAAAGTGAGTCTTTCTCCATTGCCATCCAACATTCCATTTCTCCCTTCATTCATGCTTCTACCTTATGGCTCTCTTTCTTCATGCTGCACACACATACAATCAACATAACAAATAAGCATACATACACAATTGGGGATTGCTTTCATGTATGTAAGAGACTAAGAGTAGTATGAGTCTAAATACACAGAGACATCCACACCCTATGCAATTTGGGATTACTTTCTTGTATGTCTGCATATGCAACATTTGTGTGCATCTATCTTTTAATTTTAGTTCGTTGTCTTGATTGAAATTTAATTAACAATTTGTAATTTCTGAAATTAATCTCTTAGCCCATCAAAATTCTAAACATGACATAAAATATTATCTTTCCCCGAATCACAGCTCTTAGCAAAATACATAACAACCCAATCAATATATTATTAATTCTATCAAAAATGAAAAAGAATAATTGTTGTCATACACTTGTTGAAAAAGATCATTGACATTATTAGTAAACCTTAAAACCAAAATTGGGGCAAACATGAATACAGTTGAAACTTGTTTCATTAAACCTTTAAGACTTGCTTCCCACACCTAAGAATTTGAAATGACAATAAATTGTACAATATTTAATTTGAAAAAAGATTCAGTTACAAATATTATAATAAAAATGACACTATAATCTGAATTTCTGAAAATAACATAGCATCATGTATGTTTGTCCAGTTTCATAAACACTCAGTAGCAAAATGTAATTGCAAGAAAGGTCTAGTACAGTAGGACTCTTCAGAAAATTAATTTGAGGGCACATAATCACATATCATCAAGCAAATCTGCATTAATAATCCACAAAATGCCAGCCCAAAAAGACACAAGTAGCCTTCTCTATTAATAACCAAAAAAATATCACAAATTCAATTGACAAACATTGAAAACGGTCAATAAAAGCAGTTCTATGATTTTTTATAATTGCAACAAGAATTAAAGACTCTAACCACTATATCTTCACTTTCCAGGGTTATTGAGAAAAAAATTTACTAGCTTCCTTTCAGCTGCTAGTATATAATACAAGGACCCAAATATATTCACCATTCCAAAACAAATGTTAATTTTACTTTTAGCTTTCAAAAAGGGAAAACAGGTGATCGGAAGCATAAGTTGGCATCGATATACAACACAGTGAATACACAAATGTCGAAACACTCATAACCTAGAGACATTCTGTCCACCAGAAGAAAAAAAATGAATTCTTTGGATAAAATTTTGCAAATTGGTCATGCAAGGTCAACATAAATATATGTTCAACTAGAATTCTACAAATGGAAATATAGCATCTCACCTTTTTCTATACTTTTGACAGCCCACTAGATACCTTTTCGCAAAGAAGTTTCTTTGTCAATTCATTCTCCTTGTTTCTCGACAGAGCATGGACCAAAGTGTCAAAAGTAACAGAATCGGGCATGATGTCATTTTCTTTCATTTTGAAAAGCAATGAAATTGCTTCCACGAGTAAGTCTTCCTTACAAAGACCATTGATGACAATGTTATATGTAAAGACATCAACGTGATGGACCTTCATCAAAAGAAGATGAAAAATCTCCAGTGCTGCGTTCAGTCTGCCACTTTTAAACAAACCATCAATCAATGTATTGTTAGTGCACACATCAGGCTGAATTCCCCGATTAACCATAAGCTTATATAATTCAACCGCTTTATCAAGATGAGTAGTATGAGCCTATAATACACACAGACACCCACAACCTATGCAATTGGGGATTGCTTTCTTGTATGTCAGCATATGCAACATTAGTGTGCATCTATCTTTTAATCTTAGTTCGTTGTCTTGATTGAAACTTAATTAACAATTTGTAAATTCTTAAATTAATAAGGCCCATCAAAATTCTAAACATGAAATAAAATATTATCTTTTCCCAAATCACACCTCTTAGCAAAATCCATAACAACCCAATCAGCCTATTATTAATACTTTCAAAATGAAAAATAATAGTTGTTGTCATACACTTGATGAAAAAGACCATTGACATTATCAATAAACCGTAAAATAAAAATTGGGGCGAACATGAATACAGTTGCAACTTGTCTCATTAAACCTTCAAGACTTCCTTCCCACACCTAAGAATTTGAAATGATAATAAATTGTACAAGATTTAATTTGAAAAAAGATTCAGTTACAAATATTATAATAAAAATGACACTATAATCTAAATTTCTGAAAATAACATAGCATCATGTATGTTTGTCCAGTTTAAAAGACACTCAGTAGCAAAAGGTAATTGCAAGAAAGGTCTAGTACAGTAGGACTCTTCAGAAAATTAATTTGAGGGCACATAATCACATATCATCAAGCAAATCTGCATTAATAATCCACAAAATGCCAGGCCAGAAAGACACAAGTCGCCATCTCTATTTATAACCGAAAAAATATCACAAATTCAATTGACAAACATTGAAAACAGTCAATAAAAGCAGTTCTATGATTTTTTATAATTACAACAAGAATTAAAGACTCTAACCACTATATCTTCACTTTCCAGGGTTATTGAGAAAAAATTTTACTTGCTTCCTTTCAGCTGCTACAATAATACAAGGACCCAAATATATTCACCATTCCAAAACAAATGTTAAATTTACTTTTAGCTTTCAAAAAGGGAAAACAGGTGATCGGAAGCATAAGTCGACATCGATATACAACACAGTGAATACACAAAAGTTGAAACACTCATAGCCTAAAGACATTCTGTCTACCAAGAGCAAAAAAAAAAAAAAAAAAAAAANAAAAAAAAAAAAAGCGGATTCTTTGGATAAAATTTTGCTAACTGTTCATGCAAGGTCAAAATAAATATATGTTCAACTAGAATTCTACAAATGGAAATATAACGTCTCACCTTTTTCTATACTTTTGACAGCCCACTAGATATCTTTTCACAAAGAAGTTTCTTTGCCAATTCATTCTCCTTGTTTCTCGACAGAGCACAGATCAAAGTGTCAAAAGTAACAGAATTGGGAATGATGCCATTTTCTTTCATTTTGAAAAGCAATGGAATTGCTTCCTTAAGTAAGCCTTCCTTACAAAGACCATTGATAACGATGTTATACGTAAAGACATCAACGTGATGGCCCTTCATCAAAAGAAGACGAAAAAACTCCAGTGCTGTGTTCAATCTTCCATTTTTAAACAAACCATCGATAAATGTATTGTTAGTGCACACATCAGGCTGAATTCCCCGGTTAACCATAAGCTTATACAGTTCAATCGCTTTGTCAAGATGTTTCAATTTGAGACATGCATCTAATATGATATTGTAAGTATATATTGTAAGTGTATAATAACAACTTAGTTACTAGTTAGTTAGTTTGTTAAGTCAGGTTCTAACTAACTACTCTAGTGATTACTCATGTATAAATAGATTCTATTGTACTACACTTTCTCATATATGAATATTCTCTTTTCCTACCTATCATATTTTCTTAATATATATATCAGGGGGATGAACACTCCCATGCATCCCATCAATAAAATCTTGCACATGTGAGATCCTTCCTAATTTGCAGAAGCTGTCAATAAGAGAATTGTAGGTTACAGTGCTGGGAACCATGTTTTTGCGACGCATTTCTTTAAAGAGATCCAAGGCTTCATCCACTCTGTCAATCTTCATGTATCCATTGATCAAAATATTATAAGTGGTAACATCAGGTGAAAACCCACCGTTGATCATTCTGTGGAATAATTCTTTCGAATCGTTAACACGATTGATCAAA
The DNA here is from genome assembly GCA_003254925.1 of Chamaecrista fasciculata. Taxonomy (NCBI): domain Eukaryota; kingdom Viridiplantae; phylum Streptophyta; class Magnoliopsida; order Fabales; family Fabaceae; genus Chamaecrista; species Chamaecrista fasciculata. The sequence goes on from QANZ01007074.1 coordinate 31,188, forward strand.
CAATATCCATCCATAAGGGCGCTCTATGTAATGACGTTAGGTTTTTGACCATACTTCATTATTGTAGCAACCACAGCTTGAGCTTCTGCGATACTACCTTGTTTACAAAAAGCATCAACCAATATATTAAAAGTACAAATATCTGGATAAGTGTCTTTGGATACCATTTTATTCAGCATTTGATTTGCTTCTTCCCATTCACCCAAGCTGGAGAAACCGTGGATTAGAGAGTTGTAAGTGAAAATATCTGGACAAACTCCCTCATCAATCATTTCAAACTGCAAGTCACGAGCCTCATCTACAAATCCAGATTTACAAAGGTTGTCTATGACAGTGTTGTACATAACTACATTAGGCTTGACTGAGTGCCTCCCCATCCTTTGCAACAATTGAATGGCCGCTCTTGTTTTCCCAGATTTACAGAACCCATTGATTAATGTGCCATAACTTACTTCCTTTAGTTGAAAACTTCTTGCTATTAGGTGGTCATGAAATTCCATAGCTTTCTCAACCCTATTGTTGGTGCAGAGTCCTTTCATGAGTGTAGTCAAGGTGATAATATTGGGTTGACAACCATTTTTGAGAATCTTTCCCAATATAGAGAAAGCGAAAGCTATCTGACCCATATGGCAGTGACAATTGATCAAGATGCTCATAGTAACTAAATTAGGTACAAAACCCTTGAGTTGTGCTTGTTTACAGAGAGAAATAGCAGTGGGATAATGTTTCTTCTTTGTAATTGATCCTAGAACCTTATTGATTTGGACAATGGAGGGAGGGGGACGCATATGGATCAAGCGATTGAATGAAACGACATCATCGCGTACATTATTGGGGTTAGGGGGATTAGAGTGAAGAGTGGAAATGGGAGTGAGGGAATAAGGGAAAGCGGGAGAACATGTGAGAAAGACAGGAAATTTGGAGAAAGAATACCTCTTAATTGCAGAAGCCAATATCATCATCTCTTCAGATTGCAAGGAGAAAGTCGCGCTTTTGCTTTGTCTGTCTTGGTTTTTCAGATTTCACTGCGATTTGGATTTGGTGAATAAGTTCTATTGTAATTTCCTTTTTTCTTTCCTTTCTTTTTTGTTCTTTTGTTAAAGGCCAAAAGCCCAAAACAGAATACATTAATTTTTATCCAAAAAAAAAATTTTCATTTTGGTCCTTAATATTTTATTGTTCCGTTTAGATTCTTAATGTTTTCTAATAGTTTTGTTTTGGTCCTTAGTAAGTTTCACAATTTGTCCATAACTATTGAATGTAATAATATATATTTATCGTTTCACATCAGAATATGATTAAATTAGAGTTACGTGTTCAATTTGATTAATTTTTTCTTTGTCTAGTTAAAGTCATCGACAAATGAGGTCAAATTGAGTCCGAAAATAAGTCATTTGTTCATGAATTTGGTCATGTTACTCTCTATTTCAAGTCCGAATGCAACGGAATTGAAGTCACAAATTACTCTTCATAAGTTATTTCTCTATTCAATTGGAGTCATTGACAAACGAGGTCAAATAATACTCTAAAAGTGAGTTTGGTCAAAACATCAATATAAACTTTTGGAGTGCTATTTGACCTCGTTTGTCATCGGTCTCAACTAGACAGTGAAAGAACACGTCAAGAGTTACTCGTAACTCCGATTTCGTCACATTCAAACTTGAAATGAGAGAGATATGACTAAAATCTTGAAATGAATGGCCTAGTTTCAAGCTTGATTTCAGGCCTAATTTGATCTTATTTGTTAGGGTAAATTACACTTTGGTATCCTATAGTTTGACCCTATTTCACTTTGGTATCCTGTGGTATTCTCCATTAACACTTTGGTGGCTGTTTTGTAATTTTAACCATAACAAATTTTGCAAAATTACATATTGGCCCCAAAAAAATTTCAAAAAATTACAAATAGGTCCTTGGATACATATTATCTAGAGACATAAAATGAAAACTTTAAAAAAAATTGGGGTCAATATGTAATTTTTGCAAAATTTGTTATGGTTAAAATTACAAAATAGCTCCAAAGGGTACCAAAGTGAAATAGAGTCAAACCACAGGGTACCAAAGTATAATTTATCCTATTTGTTAACTACCTCAACTAAGCAAAGAAAGAACTCATCAAATGTAACTTGTAACTTCGATTTCATTAAATTTGGAGAAATAAGATAAATATGGTCACATTCAATATTTAAGGACCCAAACAAAACTTCTAGGAAACATTAAGGGCCAAAACAGAACAAAAAAATATTAAGGACTAAAATAAAATTTTAGATAAATATTCGAGACCAAAATGAGATTTTGGCATGTTTTGTTTTGAATAATCAAAATACACCATTTTGTTCTCAAAATACCGCAATTGTCAACAATTTTATCCATGTAACGACTTGATGTCTTAATTTGAACTTATTTTTTTTTTTATATTTTAATTCCTAAAATTATATTTTTTTATAACCAAAGAGAGAGAGACACACACCAGATAGGAGAGACGAGAGAGAGAATTGATTATGTCAAATTAAAAAAAAAAATTCGGGTCGAGAGTGCTTTTTTTCCTTCTCTCTCATTTTGTGTCAAATGGTCAACCATTTTATTGTTTGCTCGACCGAGTGTCGAGGCTTGGGTTGGGGAAATTGATACAATTTAGTCCCTCTAGTCGACCATTTTATAGGCAAAAATGAGTTTGGTCAACCAAACAAAATAATCACCTCAAAAGATGTTTCTCAAATAATCATATGTTTACGCTTCTCAAGAAAAATAGTGACACAATCTGATTTTTTATAAGCAACAATCACACAGAGTTATTAAAACCGGACCAGACCGGTCGGTCCGACCGGTTGAACCAGGAACCGGCCATTAGGCCGGTCCGAGTCGTTTTAAAACCGGCCAGACAGAGAACCGGGCTGAACCGGAGGGAACCGGCCAAAAACCGGTGAAATCGGCCTGAACCGGAGGCAAACCGGTTGAACCGGTCCTGGTTTTTTTTTTTGGTCTTTTTTTATAATTGTGGGTCAAATATTAGAGAATGTTGATTATGAACCAAAATTTGATAGAGAAAGTGATCATAAAATGTCACTTGATGATATTATATTGTTGAACATTATGAAAATTGATTATCTCTATATTATGAAAATTGATTATCTCTATATTAATTCATGTTAATTTATGAAAATTGTATTAATATATTAATGTTATAATTGTATTTTGTAACCTAATTATGAATATTTGAATTAAAATTTTATCATATATAGGTTTTTTTATTATTTTTAATTTATTTATTTATCAACGGTCGACCCCTGTTGGACCTCGGTTGAACCATTGAACCATGAACCTCTCCTTCGGCCGGTTCAATGACCGGTCCGGTTTTAATAACCTTGCAATCACATCTAAACACACTTTGATTTTTTTATCACATCTTACTTTTTTCAACTTTTTCTTCCATTTATACAATTTATCAATTTCCTCACTCTTCTATCTACCAACCACAATCATTAGATACCCATTTCAATCATTTCTCACCAAATAATCAACATACATCCAAACACCAATATACAAATAATCAACTTTGATTATAATCACACTCAATTATAATCAAAGTGCAAATAATCACACTCAATTATAATCAAAGTGCAAACGAACAAGAATGCTTCAAAAATGTGATATGTAGTATACTTGGTGGAGCGTGTTGTGCAATGTCACTAGTATTTTTTTTTTGCCAGAAAAAAAAAGAAACAGATAATAATTTTAGATAAATCTATCTTAAATATGGGTGTTTATCAATATTTCGTGGCCAACCTTAAGTGAAAGACTCACAACGGAAGAATTTATTTATGATCCCAACATTGAATTCTCTTAGTTTATACCCCAAAATATGGGTGTTTATCAACTGAATCAACTTATCCATAATGGTGATCAAAATACGTATACTTAATAAATACCAAGTATTATGAAATTTTATCCTTAGAATTCGAATAAAAAGTGAACAGATACAAGAAGAAAACTGGGCAAAAACAGAGTTGGCAAAAGCTATGTAGTTGGAATTAGGACTAAAATTTTTGGCTAGAAAAAAGGGAAAAAGGCAACAAGAAGAAAAAATGGGACCAGGACTGTTGCATTCCCAAACAGATTTTGTTGAGCTAACAACAAGAAAAATTGTAAATATGATTTTGTCTGTGGTCTATCAAACATTCTACTGAAGACTAAAGAGCTGTGCAGGCCAACTACGTTTCTGACCGTTGGTGGTGCCGACCCCGACAACTTCTAAGGAAATGTCAATGCTACGATGCTCTGTAGATCGTACAATGCTAATGCGCAAATCGATCTTCGCAGCAGGATGAACATTAGTACCAATTGCTGCCGGTTTGCCTTTGCTAGCTTTTCCAGATCCCATGGCAATTGGTTCACGAAAGGTTAAGATTGTCTGAGACCAATGTGTTTTTGGTGTGTAAGGAGATGTTGATAACACAGCCGGTGTTTCTCGGCAGAATCTGCTTGTAAATCCAGTTTCAAACCATAGGAGAACTCCATAACACCAGCAGCATGTTCCCGAATCTAAGTGTTCAGTGTTTTTTTCTGTAGCATTCAGCTTTGGCTCCAAAGTAGCAGTTGCAGTGAAATCCACTTGATTGGGCTTCATAGTTGCCAAGTCAAATGTCTAGTGGGAAAAAAGATAAATAAATATTAGTCGTTACACAACAACAAATGGGTTGTGAATTAACGTGAGAAGATAAATTATCTAATATAATTGCCACCTTCACCGAGAACGAATCAATGAATCTGCCTAGCTGGTTTTCAATTATTTTGTTTCAGGCTTTCAGCTAAATTACATAAAACTCACCTGAGTTTTGGCCACTAATGAACACCTTGAATTCTGAAAAGTAACAAAAGATTCCCCAAACCTTTGATTTTGTGCAAATAACTCCTTTTATTAAAATTTTCATCAAAAACAGCAATAAATTTTTTATTCTATTACTACTATTAATTACAACAAATAGTTATTTGGATCAATGTAAAATGGAACAACAATCATAAAATTTTAAAAGAAACTTGATTTTAATTTTAACAAAAGAGGTCTTTTGCACAAAATCACTAGTTCAAGGAATCTTTCGTTACTTTTCAAAGTGCAGGAGGTTGTTTGCATAGTTACAAAAGTTCAAGGGTTTTTTGCATTTTAGCCTTTTGTTTTCGAACAAATAATGTAAAGAGAAAAATTATTATGTTATGCATCCAGTTACATGGGAAGTTCATAAACCAACCATCTCATCTACTTTAATTGATAATCTAAAATTTCAGACAAGAGGACCAGTTAAAAACAATCACTAAGGATAATAAACTCAAATTCAAAAGTCTCGAAGTTTACCATAAAAATGTTAAAGACTCGAGTGCAAAAAGGAAAGAAGAATTCATTAAAGCCATGTCTTGTAAATTTTCCCATATGGAAAACACACCAACCTGAAGAGTCACAGAATCGGTAACCAGATCTTGATAGTCCAAAACATCAACAATTGGAATTTGGGCAGCATCTTTGACCAACTCCTTGCCGACACAAGACATATCAAAACCACACACAGTTTCCCAAAAAGGAAGACTTGTACCCCCTTTTCCAAATCCTGCAACAAACTAAAAGAGAAAATGGATTAAATATTATATACTGCATGGAGTCAATGGACAGAAGGGTGGGAGAAACTCACAATAGTTGCAGTGTCAGGGAGAATGGCACCTCCAGGCCTCAACCACCGGTCCCGTGCATAAAGGACCGAGCTGAGCATGGACTCATACAGCAGGCAATATCCCATCCATTCACTCAATAATACATCAACACTGTGAGGCTGAAGTTCAACATTTTTATCAATCTCTTCTACCATACACTGAACCACTTCTATAACTCCTTTCTGGAGACCATCACCTTCACTTTGGCTTTTACTCCGGAGAAGACCATTATTAATTGCAATCTATATTAAAAATTTGAAGAGAAGAAAAGTAATTGGTTCCCATGCCAGGGCAAAACATGGAGTAATAAATTAAATGTTAGCAGCAATTAAACAGGAAAGTTACCTGAGATGCCACAGCTGCCATCTTGGCACTAGCCTCAACAGCAATCACCCTTGAAGCCCCTGCTTGAGCCGCAAATAGGCTAAAGAAAAAAAAACACAGATACGTCACAAGTTTCAATTGCATGAACCACCAATGTGATACATGAACAGATAGCCCGTAAACATAATTTTTAAATATTTACTGTGCATTCTGAGAACTTTTTCACAAAATTCATGAACATGCACCTAATAATTGCCTCAAGTGTCAAAATTTCTATTACAAATAATGAACAAACATAACAGAACGGAAGCAGCCAACCTGGTGACTTATTTTTTGGATGAAAAAAGGAGTTATTGAAGAGAAGATAAATAAGGCAAAAAGAGATTAGAAAAACATTGGAGAGTAAATCATATCCATTCAAAAGGAAAAAAGGAAAGGAAGTGGTGATAAAAATAACTCAACAAAGCCTTGGTCCCTTTGGTGATCGATAAGCAACACTCCTCAAAAGAAATAAAAAAAACCACATATATATAATACTATACCAAAGATGGGCAGAAGAAGGAAAATATTAGAATTACAAATTCAACAAAAATCAAGGGTGTATGTATCTCACCTGAGAATTCCAGTTCCACAACCTACATCCATAACTACAGCGCCATTTAGGAGGAAGGGATTCTTCAGAATAGCATTCCCATAAGCATCCATTCTCACCTACAAAAAGCAACCCGAATAAAATTATGATAGCATGACAGACAGGATTTAAATTTCCAAGAAAAAAATCAAATTTACTTAAACTACAAAACAACTTGTTCCAACTCAAAGCAAAGTATGAGAAGTACATGAAATACCTTATCACTTAGCATCTCTCGATGGATGCCAAACGAACTATAAGATCCAAAGTAACTTTCATTAACCTTCATAATATGCTTTGCAAGACGACTAGAAGAGTTAGCCACCGGATTATTGTCTTCTTGATTCTTTTCATTTGATGAAGTACATCCTCTTGAATCTTTATTGTTACTAAGATCCTTGTCTGATGAACTAGCACAGTCTATATGATCATCAGAAACAGAAGTAGTCTTCTTCATTTCGCATAGATTATTCACATCATCATTAACAACAACCTTTTCCACAGTCTTCTTATCACCAACGAAAATATCTGCCATGTTCTTCAAATCCCTCATAAGTTCCTCCTCATTTATAGGCGTGATCTGCTCATCTTCACCTTCTTCATATTCATCAAAACTGTATAACATCGAATCATCCTCTATAAAAGGTTTTAGATATCTATCATCATCCCATTTAAGCTTAATATCCTTAAGGTTTACTGTGTCATGCAAATGACTCTGCAAGCTCTGATTGGAATCACAAGTGAATCCACAGTTCCAACATCTGTTCTCAGCCACCTAGATAAAGAAGGAAAAACTCATTGCTGGTAAATTTACAAGTAGATTTCAGTATAGTGAAATTTTCTGCGTGCTGTTCACGTTTTCAGGCATATTAAACAAAATATTCAAAATAGTTATCATTAGAGTATTGTTCTCTAAAACAAATGAAAGAAATCTAAGCAATTATATCAGACCACGAACATCTAAATTGAAAGTAAGAAATGGTTAAAGAACCAAAACTCATGCTGAACTGATTTATACATGTACTCAAAACAATTGGTCATTTCTTTGTTGTTTCCCAGTTGCCCTCACCAACCAGGTCATTACTTTGCTCAAAAGCCAGAGTTCATTCAAATATATAACCAATGAAAAACAGAAGTCCAATTACCGCAACTTCATTAAGTAAACTATACCACATGTTACAGTTTTCCGATAACCCAGAATGCTTTCGACTTTCTTATTTAAACTTTCCGAGTTTCTCAGCAACCAAACAGGGAAATATGAAATGGAGTATATAAAAACCCGCCACTTCTAACCTGAGAGCGAATGTAGTTAATGAGCTTGAATGAGCCATAAAAATCCAGACTCAAAGCCTTCCTAATGGCATGAAAATCGAAGTGGTGAACTGCGGCGCAATGCTCAAACAAGGGATCGCAGGAATTGTACTTGGAGTCACAGAACAGACAGAGAAAATCTGATTCTGAGCCTCCTCCTCCTTCTCCTTCTCCTTCTTCATCATCCCCATTCCAGTCGTCCCAGCCTTCGGGCTCCTCATCGTCATCTTCTTCTTCTTCTTCTTCTTCTTCTTCAAGTTCCTCTTCTTTGTAGGCTTCTGCTTCTGCTTCTTGCTTAATCCTGGAAGCCATGAGCAGCGTAACTCAAATGGTTTACACTTTACAACTTCCTACAACTCCACAGTCTCAGAGGCTTGACTTGAAGTCTTAAACAGTTAAACCCTAAACCCAGGGTAGAAGAGAGCACCACTTTTGTAGTTTTGTGTACGTAGGTTTGGACGGTGAACTGATATTAAAATATTATAGTATGTTAAATTGATAATTAATGTTTTTTTTTTTGTTAAAAGGACAGTTTAATCAATCAAGATTAATAGTATACATATCGCTTGATCCTATAGGTATCCTAAGCAGCATCTCCCAAATATGAGTAAAAGGAGTACAATCATTACACAAAGCCCAATTCACCCTAAATGACCCTAAGAGTCCCAAAATATCCTCTCTCACAATCTTCTCATCAAAAGAACCTGACCCATTACACATAAACTTGAACGTATAAGCAGAAGAGATACCAATACTAACATCATTAATTGGCCAACCAAAAGAAAGAAGGCAATCTCTAATGAAAATTGATAATTAGTTAATAATGAATTAGTATTATTACTTGTTTGTTAATCATCTTATGTTGAATTTTTATAGTTTTAATTAATAATTAGTTGATAATGAATTAATATTGTTGCTTGTTTGTTATTAAAATAAAATATATAGAATAATTAGCCCCTCAATTTGTTCTAAATTTATACTCTTTGGTCCTTGAATTTAACCCAGTGTAGCCAACTTGTATACAACTACAATAATTCAGGGACTAAGATGTATATTTTGATTATTGATCGGGGATAAATTAGTCTACTTGATGTAAATTCAGTGACCGAATAATATGTTTTCTCTATAAATAAGGCTTTGTATTATTGTAACTATTTGAAACATCCTT
>QANZ01007074.1:45463-75777 GCA_003254925.1 Chamaecrista fasciculata
ATAGAGAATAGATACACTAATTTAATTGATTATTTAGAGATACCATATAATCAAATTAATTGCATTTCCAAATTCGTCAATTGTAGTATATCAAAATATAGAAATTATTATTATATAAACAAATTACAAATTAATATAATAAATAATTTTATATTTATGATAATTTCATGAAATAACATGCTTAAAATTGGTCCATAAATAACCCCTAAACCCTAGTCATGGTAATTAGTCTATGATACTCGACTCCAAAAATCATGGATGTGATTTCTAATCATGCTTTTAGGATTACTATAAATGGAATCAATTAACAATTATGTGAATCAATCTATTATCCAGCCGCAAAATTAATTGCATATTTAATTTAATTTTATAATTTCCACATGGCAATACGTATATAATTTTAAGCTAAATTCCACATGCCATGCAATTAGTGGTATCAAATATGCTATATAGGAGACACGTCATGAACACGCATTAGTATTTCCAAATTTGTTGGTGGGCCCCATGCCATGTAGGAGCCATGTGGCATGATTTGAGGCTTGCTTCTCCTTATTATATCTTAGAGAATAGATTTATTCTTTTCTCTTTATTATCATTCTGTCCCTAATTATTTTACTTGTTTCAATTTAGTCCTTTGACATTTTTTCAATTTTCAACCTTTAACTCTCATGGTGTGACAAATTGACCCTCACGAATCCTGTAGCCCCTGTAGGAGTTGTACATTGGGAGAATCATAATACTCATATTTATAGGAGACTAAAATGGATCCATTGCAGTGGGTTTTTCTGAAGTGTACCTGTATGAGATAGAAATTTTAAAACTCACACTTTCGTTAAACTCATACTTTAATAAAATTGAGTTTTGGGATGTATGTCTCACTCTGCAGACTCAAAAAACCCTACTGCAGTGGATCCAATCTCAATTTTATACTATAAGTATAAGTATGGACCAATTTCAATGATTTGGATTAGAGTATCCTGATATTTTCTCGTATCCTATCTATAATAATAAATATTTATTTTATATATAAAAATATAATATTTTAAACTTTTATGTATTGAAAAAATATTAAATTATGAGGATAAAATATTAAATATTCCATATATCTTTAAATATTTTAATAATAAATTCTTATTTATAATTTATTATTTTATGTTTGATAATTATAGATGAAAATAATTTTTATAACAATAAAAAATATTTTATTTTAAATCTTATTTTCGTTCACATTCAAATATGAGGATTAGAATATGTTAGCTATGTAAATAATCAATGTTATATAGGGTGCGTTTGCATTAGCTTTAGAAAATGATTTAAATAAAGATTGATTTCATTTCAGTTAAGTAAAATTATAAAAATGATGAAATTTTTTTATTAAATATTTAACATAGCTGTATTATCAAGTTTTGAACTCAACATTTTTTATTGAATTAGATTAACTTTCAATGAATTGATCATACATTTGTGGTCATTGACGACTATATTAACGTATATAGTAGAAAGTGATTTATATTTGATATAAGTAGGATTATTTAATCTGTTTAAACTAATGAAAATTTAGTTCATAAAAAAATTTGACTCTGATTCACTTATGGACCAATTTGGCAACTTGTTAAATTGGCTCACCCCCACCTATTTATTTATTCTTTAAAATATATATTTTGAATTTTATAAAAATTATTATTATAAATTATGATATATATAAAAAAATATTAATTTTAATATATAATGATTAGATAATTTATCATCATCTTATATATTTTAGTATTATAAAAATATTTAAAAGAATAATTAGTCTAATAAATTAAGTGAACTAATCTAATATATTCACCAACTTGATAAATAAAATTGACATACTTTTGACCTATGAAGTATGCACACTAGCACGGACACGGGACACGACACGGACATGGATACAACGATACGTCAAACTCTCAAAATTATGCGACACGACACGATATATATTTATATATATACAAAATTAAATACTCATAATTTTTAATGACAAATTTTAAAATTATAATTTTTATTCATAATATATGTCATATCTATTATTATTTTCTCTTGTTTGTCATGTTAAAGTTACAAAAAATTAATTTATATTCTAAAATTTATGAATATGTGTCGTGTCGGTGTCGTACGGGTGTCAGACATTGATACGTATCTAATACGACGTCACGCCCTTAAAATAAAGTGTTCATACTTCATAGCTCTTGACTCATTAAAAATTATAACAAGTAACTCAAAGCCCGTCGTGACTTGACAACATTATTAACTAAAGCAAAATTTTATCTTAATTTTAAAAGTTAAAATTGAAGGGGCTAAACAGATCAAAATTAAAGTTGAAATTGTTAATTGCAATAATATAGCTCACTCTTTTTTTCGAATGCATACTCTTTTTCGGGAGGCTTTTATTTATTTATTTATTTATTTTTGAACAAACGGGAGGCTTTTATTGATAGATATGAATATCTTAGAACTTTCAAAGAACTAAACCAGATTATTTCATTAATTTTAAAAGTTTGACTCGATTCTAGATGCATATAAATTTTTAAAAGTGTAATAATTTTTTTTAAATCGAAAAAATAGTTTAATTTATGATAGTAAATTTGGATCGGTTTGACTAATTTATATGATATGTTGAGTTTTTTTTTTTCAAAATAATTGTTATGATATGTTGATTTTGTACATATGCATGGTTCATGCATAAAAAAAAAAAAAATACTTTGTGTTCTACCCAAAAAAAACTTGCAATGCAATACAGTGGCTTCAACAAGTACCATCGAAGATGGACAATCGTTTTCAACAAACGGAAGTTAAATGTGAGAGATTGTGATGTATGGAAGAACAAAATGGCATAATACTATAATAGTATAGTTATCAATGCCAAAAAGTAGGAAACGATGTTTATTAAGTTTTTCCTAATTATGAACTAACACGTAAAAGTAGAGGAGTAGAGAGTGACAAAAAGTCTAAAAATAACTAGAGTGATGTAAATAGTTTGTACTAAAGTTACTAGAGTTTATAAAATAATGTGTAAAAATAACTAGGATAATGTAACTAATGTAAATTGTAATGTCTATACAAGTAGATGGTAATTCATGATTTTGGCCAAAAAAAAATGGTAATTCATGCTAAAAAAACCACCACACTAAGCTTTGAATATTGTAATTTTTCTCTCGTGAAATATAAAAGCACTTTCATCACTCTCTTGTCTTTACTCTCTTACTCTCTCACTCTTAAAATTACTTTTGCATGATAAACATCTTGAAGCATGAATAATTGAGGTATGCAATCTAACTTTCTTATTAAGATTAAGAAGTAATACTATAGTATTTCCTTATATTCAAATGTTCGGGATGTGATTGGGCTTCATGATTTGAGTTTATTTTTTAGGATACATTTATAGGTTATTTTTCAACTATTTGTTTATAATAATATAAAGATTAGTGGATGAGTATGAAATAATTATAGTTTCTTTAGGATGTGTTACTGGGGCTTCAGATGAAGAAAATACATGACTTCTTTGATTTATTTGGACTTCGAGTAAATGACCTGTAGGTGTATAATCTGAAATAATTTTTGTATTATTCTGTAATTCATTAAGACATGTTCGAACTTGTCATATTGCTTAACCAGCAACAATACTAAGCAAAACTATATATGTATATATATATATATATCTAGTTTTGACTAGAGATAAGTTGTGTCACAGAGAGAATTCAATTTTCTTTTATATTGAGATGTTTTCTAAGATCATGAAACGATCTAGACCCTCTTCCTTTAACATCATAGTCTCAACTTAGTATATATTTATTTAATAAAATCACAACTAGAACATTTGAATATAAAGAAATACTATAATAGCTTTTATCTTAATAAGAAAGTTAGAAAAACATTTAGAAAATTTTATAGAGTTGATAGAGAAAAAAGATTAAATATATCACCAAAAAAACATGATTAAGGATGAAGAGACATCACTTTTTACCTAATTTTTTTAACATTTTATTTTTCCAAATTATTATAAGTAATCTTTCACTTTTAATTATCTATAATATTTAATAAAATAATAATTTATTTTTTTATTTACATATAAATTAATACTATATTTTTATTATTAAAAATAATTTTTATCCCTCTTATTATAAAATATATATAACAATATTAAAGACATTAGAACGTCGTTTGACAACTTGGCTGCCTGCTTCGTCCCCCAAAAACGGCAGTGTCACTTTTACATGATGGATGATTATTACTTATTAGCAATAGCTATTAGCACATGTCTCTCTCAGTCTCTCTATAAGTCCAAAATCCAAAATACATGTTTTCTAATCTTCAGTAAAACTTTGATTGGATCCAAATATGGAGATGTGAGCTCGGATTTTCTCTCTCTCTCTCTCTCTCTCTCTGAGCTCAACTTTAGCTTAGAGCTACTTCTTCCATGCTATGAAGTCATCTCGCAACTGATCCTTTGAATTTCAATTCAAAGTAATATTCGTCCAGTTCACATAGCCATTTGACTTTTCTTTCCCAGTAAGCTTCGTTGTCTGACTTCCATTTCCAAAAATCCATTGATTGTTCAATTCTTAGTTGCTCGTCTGTTAAAGTTCTTTCAATTCTTGGTCGTTTTGCTTTGAGTTTGGTGCTGGGAAAAAAATGTGCGCGTAAATGAGTGAAATGAGTTCGTGCTTTTCTGCTTGTTTCTTCGTGAAAATTTGGTTGTCTTTTCGTGCTTGATTTTTCATTTTAGTAAAATGTTGTAAGAATCTGCGCTGGGTTTTATCTGATCTCGGGTTTTATTGAGTAACAAAGAACGAGCTGAGCTTATTGATGATGTGTTCTTTCTTCTTCAACTTGATTTTTCGCCTTGCATGGGGGTCTTTTTTCTGTGGAGTTTGGTTACTGATTTTTCCACTTTTGTGATGTGTTATTTTCAACTTCTACATACTTTGGAGATTTTTTTTTTAATTTAATTTTTTTTTACAAATTTTGTTTAGGAAAAAGACAAGCCTACAAAACACAAATCATATTAAAAAATCCAAAACTAAAATTACGTAAGCAAGGAGAAAGCTTGTAATTATGCGGCTCCGCATGGAATTGGAAATGATGCTGACGATAGATGTTGATGATATCTTTAATGACCACCTCCTACTTGTAGCCGATGCTCTTGAAATTCTTGCCAGTGGTAAGTCCTTTTTGCAAAGTCCTTTTTGCAGAGAAAGTAAGGCCCCGTCCAAACCTTGGTTCTTAAGTTGCATGAGGCTATTCCGGATAAATGAGAAACAAGGAGATTTTAGATTTGGGAGATAAAACAAAAAATAAGGATTTGAAAGAGCAAACAGAGAGTGCAAATAGAGCAGGTGGGCCCGGAAGAACAAGTGGAGTAGGCAGCTAAAAAATGATGATCTACGTGTTTGGGAATAGGGAAGGGTTATGCGAGAAAGCCAAAACTAGTACCAATACAACCAGCACACACTAGGCAATACCCAGATCTAGGATAATAACTAGCAGTAATCATACATTAGGACATAAAAAAGAGGATTTGGATAGAGTAAATCGCACCAGGTATGTAAGAGAGCCTCAAATGATCTTCACGAGGCAAGAGGGAGTGCTATGTGGCAATAAATGCTTCTGAAACTGACAGATCTGAGGCAAAAAACGTCACTTCCCCAATTAATGACCGGTTACAAGGCCAAAGCAATAGTATCTTAACCAATAAGGAGTCTTGAAGCTAAGCAGCCGCGAGAAGCCGGAGTGGTAGTTTGCAGCGAAGAACTCTTCAAAGGACGCCGGAACCCTAAAGGGTTAAAGGTTGTGAACTCAGTCGCGGCGGAGAACGACGAGTTTTTTTTTTCGATATTTTTACAAATTTTTAAATTTTTCTTTTTTCTAATTGATACCATTATCAATCTCTCGTTCTGTTGTAATAGCAAAGTTGCTGAGGTTCTTTGCAATTCAACATCATTGCTGCTTAATTTGCCATGGAAGAGTGAGTTTCTCTCCATCCCGTCTTTACTCCTCACTTATCAGACTTCTAATAGCCAAATTTTGCAATGTAAGAATTTCTCCTTAGATACGTTTATTTGATGAATTTCAGAGAAAATGCAATTGATCTTCTCCAGAGGTACAGAAGGGACAGGCGAGTACTTCTTGATTTTATACTTTCAGGTAGCTTAATCAAGAAAGTTGCTATGCCTCCCGGTGCGGTTACTCTGGATGATGTGGATCTAGATCAAGTTAGTGTTGATTATGTCCTCAACTGTGCCAAGAAAGGTGAAAGAGTGCAGTCCAGTACTTTCCTTAGTTTATTATTGGATTGTTTGAAGACATTGTTGTCATAATTAAACTTCTTTTCATGTAGGTTTAATTCTTAAAATATTTAAATTTCTTTTTATGTAGGTTTAATGCTTGAGCTATCAGAAGCAATTAGAGATTACCACGATCATACTGGGTTACCTCAGATGGTATGCTTTGCCTCTGCAATATACGTCTTTTGTTTTATGGCTGTTAATTATCTAAGCATATCAATCTATATTTTTATCATAAGTGATGAATATATTGGCTTGTGTGTTCTTCTTTGATTAGTGACACGTTTACTCTAACAGGTCAGGTATTCTGATTATGTTTATAATATACCATTGCCACTATATTTTTGGGGCATGTAATGACTGTTCTGCCCTATTGCATTCTATGTTGTGTCTCAATTATTCTTCTTGTTTCATTTCTAGTTATGCTTTATGAGGAAATTCTTTTCTCTATTCAAAGCTATTGTTAAATTGCTAAGGATCATGTTTGAAATATGGCATCAACAGAGTGATTCAGGTTTGGTTGGTGACTTTTATTTGGTCACTGATCCTGAGTCTTCAGGTTCACCTCCGAAAAGGGCACCACCACCTGTTCCTGTTTCTTCACAACCTCCTATTTCTGTTTCCACTCCACCTCCTGTTTATGCTTCATCTCCAATTGTGGCAAGTCCATCAAGATCAGAGTCTTTTGACTCTACAAAAGAAAAAGAGCTAACGGTAGATGATATCGAAGATTTTGAGGATGATGGTGGCATAGAGGATGTTGAGAATTACAGGTCAAGAAGGACTTTGAATGATGCCTCTGATCTGGCAGTAAGATTGCCTTCCTTTTCAACAGGTAATTGTTCTAGAACATTTATTTGTTGGATAAGTTCTCACAAGTCTTATCGCAAGGGATAGTTACATAATAAAAAAATAAGATTTAGTAGTTTATCTTTACCATGTTGTTTCATTCTCCCCTTGTTAGAAAGAACTTGATCTTGAGCTTTGAAATAAGAATGCAAGAGAAAAATGAAGACAGTAATAGACAGTGGCAGTAGTGGCATTGCGCCTCAAGGCTACACTTCTTTTGTCAATTTAAAGTATAATAATTTGTGTGCCCACTTTTGAATGGTAGAGAGACAGAGTCTACATAGAGACTAAAGAATGAGAAAAATAGAAGGCTTTTCACTTTTAATGTGTTATCCAATATTTATATGATGACCAATAACACCTTTGGTTTACTTTAACAACAATAAAGGAATATCTGACGTAATGAGAAGTCTTGCTGTCATTGAAATGTGAGATGTTGTGAATTAAATGTCACAGGATTGGTTCAACCTCTTAGTTTTACGCCAACTTCGGTAGCTTTGAGTTGAGCTAAAGTTCTCATGATGTCTTATGCCAAAAGTATTTACCACACAATGAAATTCACGTTCCAAAATTTCTTTTCTCAAATTTGCAGCGACTGGAATTCATGGTAATTGTCAGAATCAAGTGTAACTAGTAGGCTACGTTGTACATTCTTGAGTCTCACATTGCCTATTCTACTGTTGCATAGTTGTTTCCTATTTTCCTTATAAATATGCACAGGGTGCCAATCTCAACACGCATTTGCAGATTCTCTCTCAAGTCTCTTAAATAATTATTTACAAAATATCAGGCATCCCTTTTGGCCCCCTAAATTTATATTTCCTGCAAAAAGTTGGCCCCCAAGAGTATGAGATAGTTAATGTTCAAGACAGTGCTCCTTAGAATGTTTATGCACTTAAAAACTGAAATTTTGATGATTTTTCTTATTCTTTTTTTTTTTTTGAGCAAAATGGTTTTTCTTAATCTGTTGGGTACTTGTGTTACTGCTTCTAGGCATCACAGATGATGAACTCCGTGAGACTGCATATGAAATCCTTTTGGCTTGTGCCGGATCGACAGGGTATACTTTGCTATCATGAAATGTTTAGTTTGAAGGAATCTCTTTTCCTTCTGAAAAATTTATTAAAGGACTGTCAGTGTCTTCTACGAATGACTTTTTTATTTGATTTTCATTTAATAATCAGGGGTCTGATTGTCCCATCAAAGGAAAAAAAGAAAGATAAAAAGTCCAGTTTGATGAGGAAGCTTGGGCGCAGTAGCAAAAGTGGAAGTGTTGTCTCCCAGTCTCAAAATGCACCTGGGTTGGTTGGTTTGTTGGAAACCATGCGTGTTCAGATGGAGGTATAGGATTTTTTGTCTTTAGGATTTGCTGTGCCTTTCTTTTTTTTTTTTAATAGCTTTTTCTTGTCTTATTTGATTTTTATCTGTTGCATTTCCAGTTATCTTTTGTTCCTTGCCTTGTACGGAGTAGTTCATTATTGACCATGGAAATACACATTTTAGTACCTTATTATTATTAGTCTTATTTTGGCTTGCTCCTTCTCTTGCACAATAAATATGAGATAATACCTTCTTATGCCATGTCTGCTCTGCCATGGTCCAAGTATACTCATGATTTGTTCCTACTTATCTAGAGTTTGGATTGTATCTTTTTGGAGAGATAGCCTTAAGCTTCCTTTTCTTCCACCATTTTGTAACTTTTTTATTCCTCAATGTAGATTGGATTAGCCTTCGAACGTGGACCTTTGTGTTTGCTTTGCTGTAATGATTGATACCATGTAGTTTAAATTTTATCATGTTTTGGTGGCTGCCCCTTCTCTGTGTGAAGTGGTTTGGAGGTTGTGTGCCTGCTTATTCTGATAGATGATAGAGAATGAGTGCCTATTATCTTTTTCGTTTCTATTTAATAGAAAAATGATATTTTGTTAGAAAGGATGACAAGACATACTCCTAATGTAGGAGAAACAAGTAAACAGCAAGAGACATTCTAACATTTGATTCTACACAAACAAAAAAGCTTCCCAGTCCCTATCTAAATTTCTCAGAGAAACATTAACACCCCCGGCAGCCATGCACAGAAGCCTAAGGGTGGAGAGAGACAAAGCTCTATCCAACAAAGCATTTAGATGCACCAATAGTCTATTTACGACCCAATCATTTCTTTATAGTGAATGGGTTCTAATCAACAAGAGTATGCTTTAAACTGATTCCTGGCCTGCCACTTGTTTCTAAAAATGAGTACACTTGAGTTCATTCTTAACTCATTTCTATGAAACCCTGTTCTTGTAATGATAGAGTTTAGGGACGGGAGCTTCTTTGATTAAGTCTCTCTCTTGACCTTTGTTCCTAAATGGGGAGAAGCACCATCACAACTTATGTTGGCAGATTTTGTTTGAAAAGTCTCAACAAGAATTAAAACAAGTATTTTTAAGTTTCAATGTATTCTACCAAACATATTATAGTATAGAGAAAATTAATTGTATGTTATTTCCATTTGGTGAAAAGTAACAGTTGTACCTTTTCTAAGAATAGAATTAATGCTGACAATACTCCATCATCTGCAATATCCATTATCTTTTAGCTGATAATATATTTTCCAATTTCGTTTTCAATGAATAGAAATAGCTGTCATTGGCTAGAGTGGAATGCTTAGCACTTTCAGCTGTTGTATCTCCTATGGAAAAGAATTGTTTTCTTGGTCTTCTTATGTGTTGAAGCTCATTTCTTCCTTGGGGTTGAGTGTTTAGGTGGTTCTTTTTATCAACCTTGGTTTTTACTTATACTGAGCTGATAGGTCAGCCTTTCTTGCAATAAAAATGGATTTTATGCAAGCATGGTGGACATAAGCTACCAGTTGTAACAGGACCCAAAATTTTGACTGATCGGCTGTTCTGTGATCTTTGAACCTATAGAAACGAGAAGAAATATTATTTCATTTGTCTATGTGGCCTCCATTGGGGAAAGGGGGTGGGAGGGGTGAATACACAGTGATTATCAATTACACCGATAGATCATTCAATCAATAAGAGAGAGATGCAATGATGTCACTGATACACTGATGAGAACATTGAACTGGAATTAAAGTGCTTAAGTTTGTAAGCTGTGTAAAGCTACTATTTCTTCAGTTTGTCATGGCTTATGAATTTTTTCACTCATGTTCATGGATTATAAAATTATGAATGCAGATATCTGATTCATTGGATATTAGAACAAGACAAGGGCTGCTTAATGCTCTTGTGGGAAAAGCAGGGAAAAGGATGGACACTTTACTGATTCCTTTAGAGTTGCTTTGCTGCATTTCGCGCACTGAATTTTCTGACAAAAAGGCATTTATACGGTGGCAAAAGAGGCAGGTTTGTATGACCCTAGTTTAGAATTATCTCTGCTCTCCTATGTCTTCTCAATCGATTATAAATCTGTTGAACATTTTGAAATATGTGTCAATACACAATACAGTTGAAATTGTTGGAGGAGGGACTTGTTAATCACCCTGCTGTAGGGTTTGGGGAATCTGGGCGCAAGTCAAATGAATTGAGGATTCTTTTGGCAAAGATTGAGGAATCTGAGGTGTGCGACTCTTGACTTAGATGTTTTATACTGCCTCTTTATTTGGCACCAATACATAATAATTGGCTTACCTTTGTATGTCTGGCTTACTGGGTAATTTGTTACTAACTTCTCCAGTTTTATTTAACTCATTTTATTTGCTTTGTAGTTTCTCCCATCCTCAACTGGTGAGCTTCAGAGGACCGAATGTTTAAGATCTCTGAGGGAGATTGCCATTCCACTTGCTGAGAGGCCAGCTAGGGGTGACTTGACTGGTGAAATATGTCACTGGGCAGATGGTTACCACTTGAATGTCAGATTATATGAGAAATTACTTTTAAGTGTATTTGACATGTTAGATGAGGGAAAATTGACAGAGGTTGGTCTTTCTTTTTAAGGTCAAAGTTGCATAATAATTTGAGCCGTTAATTATTATAATATGCTAAGTAGTCTATTCTCTGTAGGTCATGTGTAAATGGGCTATGCTGTTCATGCTTCTTATTATCGTTTTATTAAGACAGAGAAACAAATGCTGAATCACATGGTGATTGGAGGACATATATTTAATTGCAATATAAAGGAATAAAATCATGTTATACCAGATATAAACAATGAAAGTGAAATTTTATTGAGAGATTCCCTAGTAAGTTGGAAAGCTGTACCATTTTTTTCAAATTCTCTGAAATATGTCTTATTTGCAGGAAGTGGAAGAGATTCTTGAGCTTTTGAAGTCAACCTGGCGAGTTTTAGGGATCACAGAGACAATTCATTACACCTGCTATGCATGGGTTTTATTTCGTCAGGTACAGCCACTGCATTTTCTTCATGCAGTT
The DNA here is from genome assembly GCA_003254925.1 of Chamaecrista fasciculata. Taxonomy (NCBI): domain Eukaryota; kingdom Viridiplantae; phylum Streptophyta; class Magnoliopsida; order Fabales; family Fabaceae; genus Chamaecrista; species Chamaecrista fasciculata. Next base: position 57,000 of record QANZ01007074.1, read on the forward strand.
ATTATAAACCATTGTCACGGTTCATATAGTTGGACTGCACTACGATATTTCTGGAGATAGCTGCAAGGCTTGCAACTTGTACTTGCCTATAACTAAAAGTTGAGTGAGCTCATTGGTGACTATTTAGAAATTAGTCACCCTTTGTCAATTTCAGACCTTGTTCATTCAAATCACGATTCATAGACATTGGTGACTCTTTCATGCTACAAAATTTATTCCAATCCTCAGCCCCATCTAATTGCATGCCTTTCTTGCTCAAATTACGTTACTGAAACTATATTGATTTGATCTATTTGCGTTCCTTTTCATTTTAGCCTCCCACTGAGCTGTACTCTTTCCTTACCTTCTCTCGTGTGATGTCTTTGTTTATCCAAAAAAAGGAAAAAAATAATCACTTCTCCGTTTGTGTTATTGGATCTGTAAAGTATTTTATTTTGATTTTATGGTTGTAGTATGTTATTACAAGTGAGCAAGGAATTTTGCTGCATGCAATTGAGCAATTAAGAAAAATACCACTGATGGAACAACGAGGACAACAAGAGAGGTTACACTTGAAAAGCTTGTCTTCCAAGGTTGAGGGTGAAAGGGATATGTCATTCTTGCAGTCTTTCTTAACACCAATTCAGAGATGGGCTGACAAGCAGCTTGGAGATTACCATCTGAACTTCAATGAGGTTTGTTAATTTGTTATGGTACAAAACTAGCTACATAGATATATTTTATATTATTTTTGAATCTTTTGCCATCTATTGCAAGTATCCTATATAATGTTTCTGCAAGAAGACTTTAGGGTTCTAATTGATTGAATCCATTAAGGAGGATATTGAGATAACTTGATATTGTTTATTTGTTTATTTTCTGCATCTGTGGTCAGTGTCACCTTTTCATATCTTGGAAGTGTCAAATGATTTCCTCATAAGTGCATACAAATTTTTGTTTTCTTTATATATGTATATATATTTTATGAAAGACCGAAGACTCTTGAAATCCCTCTCTCCTTTTCTCTTCCTTTCTCCTGAAAACCTGTATTGGTTTTTAGCCACTTATTATCATCTGCTTTGGAGTTGTGCTCCTAAGTGTTGCTTTGAATGCTACTCAACTTGTAGGATTCAACGACAAAGGAAAAGACTGTCGCAGTTGCAATGATTACTAGGAGGCTCCTACTAGAAGAACCAGAATCTGTAAGTTCAATTCAGTTTGAAATTGTCTTCGGTGTACATTTTCCCATTTTGACAGATTATTCTGAGAACATACCACATGTGATTATAAATTTCTTCCGTGGCTCCTTCTGTTATCTGAAATTACATTCAGCACTGACAACACTTATGAATTAATTGTTCCCTTAACATATCATAATGTTTCATTTTTGGAATGTTGAAAGTCTTCTGTACCTTTTGACCTGCAGAGTCTGCAGTCCATGCCAATTAGTGACCGTGACCAGATAGAGCTATATATTTCATCATCAATTAAAAATGCATTTGCAAGGGTGAGTGTTCCTGTAGCTCATTGTAAATTCTAATAACATAGTTATTGTTGTGAAGGTGTTTGATTATATCTTGATAACCAAGTGACCTTAAGGTTTTGAAGTTAAACCTTCTAGTTCTAGAAAGGCCTATCTGAGGACACCTCTGAATAATGCTCTTCAAAAAACTGAGTAGCTCCCCCTCTATCGTAATATCAACTTCCCTATTCCTCTGTCAGTCTCTTACATCTGCTGTTTGCTGTGCTGTGAAAACACTAAGTAAGCATCTCTCATTTCCCTAGCCCATTTAATCTTAGCCTTCTGTTGTCTGGTTCATTTCTTAAACTATCTATTGTGATTGTATTTTCTGACAACACCCTCCCTCACTTTCAAACCTATTCCAAACACCTAAAACATGAAAAGAAATCCTTTTTGTTAATACTAGTAACTCTAAGTACCTCCCTGCCCAGAAGTTAGTAAAGGCACACTTGCAGTGGTTTTCTGCCTTCATCTCTTGATTCTACTATGTGAATTGAAAAGTTCTGCAATCATTTGCTTTTCTTTGTCTTTGAGTTTTTGGTTTTTTTTTTCCAATTGAAACAACAGGATGGAGGATGGCTTTCATTGGGTTTTTCAGTTTTATGTCCATTTTAAGGGAACTGTTTGCTTTTGGCAGATACTGCAAGTTGTTGACAGATTGGATACATCGCATGGGCATCCTTTGGCGCTACTTGCAGAAGAACTCAAGAAATTCCTTAAAAAGGATTCAGTAAATTTCATGCCTGTTTTATCTAAGAGGCATCCTCAAGCTGCCATTGTGTCTTCAACACTTGTTCACAAACTTTATGGCAACAGATTGGTAAGTCTACATTTTTTGTTTATGTATGTTTTCTTATAATATGCAAGATATTGAGATAATGGAAATTAGTTGATTTTATTTTCAGAAACCTTTTATGGACAGTGCTGAACACCTGACTGAGGATGTCATTTCCGTTTTCCCAGCAGCTGAAAGTCTTGAGCAGTTTATAATGGCCCTAATAACATCAGTATGTGAGGAAGAGAATGCAGAAATTTTCTGCAAGAAACTGAACCAATACCAGGTTAGTCAGATTTTATTGTAAAGATTTGTAATCCTTTATCCTTGTTATGTATAAGAAAATTTATCTTTGCAAAATAAAAGCTCCTCCCTATCTTTCATCTTTTTTCTGGGCATAAGGTCAGCTGACTATCAACAACAGGAAAGTGATAGGAAAAGTAATGTTATTCCTTGCTTCTATGTTGATCTGGTATTTGATCCAAATATATATTATTTTTGTATCCAATTGTATATAAGGACCCAGTACACGTGCTGCATACTTAACCCCTCCACTCATTATAAAAAAAATAACAACAATCAAAGCCTTTTCCCATTAGGTAGGGTCGGCTATGATCAACTGAATCGATCCATATTCATAAGAGATTCGACAAAGATTTTACGTTGGTTGTCGACTGCCAGTCACAACCCTCCTCTTTTAATGGGCTTGGGATCGTCTATACAAGCATAAGCAAGCACAGGCAGAGTTTCCATTCATTATAAAACACGTGATAAAAAATATATGTTTTCTTATGTTCAAATCAGTCGTGATTGTGCGTTTAAATGCACATTGAAGATGATTTGTTGTGCAGGATGTGGGCTATCGGTATGTTTTTGTTATTGTCAGTTAGTTTGATGATATGTATCCCTAACTGTTTGACATTTGAGCAGCCTGAGGCTTTGCTATATAGCCTTTCTTCACTTATCCTCTTCATCATTATTCTGTCTAATTATTTTTCCTTGTCCTTTGAACTGGTAGATTGAAACAAAATCTGGCACATTGGTTATGCGTTGGCTCAATTCACAGCTTGGAAGAATCTTAGGCTGGGTAGAACGGGCTATTCAGCAAGAGGTAAACATAAAATGAGTATCCTTCTATAAATGTGATATGCCAGACATTTTGAATTAGTTCTTTATAAATAGGATGTAGTTATTTTCTTTTTTAATTAGTGTACAGCTTCATTGTTTATTATTAGCATTTGTTTGTGTAGCTATTGGATTATCAATCTACTTTATCTAAGGATTTCTTCTGCAGAAGGGACAATCTACTGAAATTTTCAATAATGAATGAGGTTCACCTAGCATATTGTCTTAGATTTTATTCAATGAAGGAACAAAGAAATATGGCTTCTCACACGTTACAAGATTGAGTTGACCGCATTTTATAAACAAACAATCAAAGCCTTTTCCCACTAGGTGGGGTCAGCTATATGGATCAGTTGACGCTAACATGTTTGATCTTTGCACATATTATATGGATCAATTGACCATATTGTAATTATGAAAAATTACTTTCTTCTCCCAGAAAGCTTAATTACCCAACTCCCTTGTACAAAAATTTACACATATCTCCCATGAATCAAAAGATGTATTACAAATATGCTTTGACCAAAACAACCTTATGCATAGATGTTATTCTTTGCTAAAAAACTGCAATTTAATTTTTTATACATATATAGCTGTTGAAATTGATCCTATTTTTCCAAACCAACTTTTATATGAAGAAGAGTCAATATTTTTGTTTGTTTAAAAAAAAAATAGGAAAAGGAAAGTGCCAGTATATATGTTGTTTTTGACTATCTTATTAGCGCTGCTTGTCAAGACTTTTCTCACATTGAGCTTATAAAATCAGATTATAAAAATTAAGCTGTATTTTTACATTACTTTTCTAAGCTGAAAAATTCATCTTAAAAAGAGCATGCAGTTTTGAGCTATTTCAATTTTGCATGAGTGCCTGTTTAAAACACACTTAACATGTAAGTATTCAACAACTTATTAAAATTGGGGCACAAGTCCAAAATATAAAAAAAAAAGGGGAAAGAAAGAGTGCTGAAAAACCTATTATAGGCATATGAAGTTGAGATTCTTCAGTGTCAGGTAAATATACTTTGCTCACTTGTTAAAACCAAGGGCTAAAGAAACCAAAGTTGGTTGGGTGGCTGGGTAAGGGATGCCTCAACCTCAAAACCGAACTCTGTTCAAGTCTCTGGTTTGGTATTTTTGGGAGGAGAGCAAAACCATAAACTTTTTCCCCTCCAAAATTGCAAGAGCGATTTCTTCTGCAATTTTCTTCACCAAGAAAAAAGGGTCAAATAAAATCCTTTACACTCCTAATTTATTTCCCCAATTTGAAGGATACTGGGGACCAATTTGAAGGTAGTAAAAGGGTAAATTACACTTTGGTACCCTGTTCTTTCAAAGGTGACACTTTGGTACCTTGTTCTTTGCACCGTTAACATTTTGTTACCCTGTTTTTTGCACTGTTAACACTTTGGTACCCTAACAAAGATAGAACAAGGTAACAAATCGTGAAAGAACAGGGTACCAAAGTGAAATCGGTCCATAGAACAGGGTACCAAAGTGTTAACAGTGCAAAGAACAAGGTACCAAAATGTCACTTTTGAAAGAACAGGGTACCAAAATGTTAACGGTGCAATAAACATGGTACCAAAGTGTCACTTTTGAAAGAACAAGGTACCAAAGTGAAATTGGTCCATAGAACAGGGTACCAAAGTGTAATTTACCCTTTTACTACCTGTACCCTATCCAATATCTAGTATCCATTGGATACCGGATATTCTTTACGGGTGGATTTAGGCGAATACCCTAAGTATACACCCAAATTGCCACCCCTAATAGTTGCTAGTAAAAAAAGACAATAAAAGAATAACTAAGAAAACAAACCTCGGCCTAGACACCAACATGGTCATGTTATGAAACAATTTTTTCTTAGAATTAATTTATAATTAACACAAATATTTTGCTTATGAATTGTGCAGATAATCAATATAGTATTCTCTTTTTTCATGTTGTGGATAGGTTTTTCTGATATCATTTTTCTTCCATTATATTGATTCTCTTCAAGCATCTGAATTTTTGTTTTGTGAATATGCTTTTACAGCATTGGGATCCAATATCTCCTCAGCAGAGGCATGCGAGTTCAATTGTAGAAGTTTACAGGATTGTGGAGGAGGTAAGAATGTGGTGTCTTTTTGGCACTATTTTACCAAGAAATAGTTTTTATGCTATTCCAACTAGATACACTTTAATGTGTTATCTTATAAAGAAGAAATGCTCAGGAGATGATCGAATACAAGTTTACATATACTTCAAGTTACCTTCTCCGGGGAGCATGGATATACTATTTTGTCTCTTTTGCATCTTCAATCAAATTTATTTGTAAAATGAATCCTTCCCTCAGGAATGACAACAATCATATAATGTTGTTAGATTCTATGATCTCAATAATTGCATTGGTTGCACCTGTAGAAAAATATAGGAGATCAAGGTCTATTTTAACTTATTTCTAGACTTTTATGTTACTAATGCTCATAAGAAACAGTGGAGATCTGAATTAATTATTGCTAGAGGTAAAACTAGTATTTTAATTTAGCTATCTGATGCAGTTTCAATTTGGTCTTTGTTTTTGTTTTTTGTTTTTTTGGGTGCAGACGGTTGATCAGTTTTTTGGTCTTAAAGTCCCAATGCGGTCTACAGAATTAATTAGCTTGTTTCGCGGAATTGACAATGCTGTTCAAGTGTATGCAAATAATGTTGTTGACAAATTAGGTAAGCAGATGCTAAACATTATTCTTGATTGAAAGATCAAATTATATGTTTTTTAATGATGGAATTGGTGTCTGAACTTTGTGTCTCTGATGGAGAACTCTGCCGATATATTTCTACTTACTAGGAAAAAAAAATTGAAATCCCACTTTTACAAGACTAATGGGTAGGATTCACAGTAAGACAAGATACTATCAACACACTATGACAGCAACTAAGACTCAAACGAAGAAATAGCAATGCCCTAGTAAGAGATAGGGAAAACAACCAGAAAATTAAATGGTGCCCAACATTCAATTAATATGTGATGCTTGATGGATTACTAGATGGCCTGGTACTGTCCCCTCAACAGCTAACTTTTGAGGGAGGGTTTGCTATTGGTGAACAGTTAAGTCTTGATTGCGACTATTTCCCTTCTACTATGTTGTGATTATGGTGAACCATTGATGCTAGCTGATGGTCTCCTATGTTCTCTACTCAATCTTAGTTTATGTGCATAACCACAGGAGTCTGACAGCACTCACGTCTGGAATTATCTATTTTTTGTTGACACTTTTGCAACTGAAAAAAATAAAAAACAATATAAAACTACTTGTTAAGTCTTGTTCACTAGTTGAAAGCCATAACAGACATATGTGGTGAAATACTTGGTTGGTTCATCCATAAGCCTCGGTGTCATTAACTATGTTGTTATATTCCAAGGTTTTCTTTAGCTGAGTATCATTTTATCACCTTTCTCCTTAGCATAGTCCATATGATTCTTTTAGTTCGTGTTTCTTATATTGTGCACAAGTTTTTATAATCCTGATATATCCTTTTGTCATGCACTGGTAAGGGTTATGAACTGTATCCTGCAGATGCAACAATTTTCCTTGAAATTCTTCCTGTGAACCTTTACATATTTCTATGTAACCCTCAAGTACCATTTCAATTTACACAGAAAGCAAGGAAGAGTTAATACCACCAGTTCCAATTCTCACTCGATACAGAAAAGAAGCTGGAATAAAGGCTTTTGTAAAGAAGGAGCTGTTTGATCCTCGGGTTCCTGATGAGACAAGGTCCAGTGAAATTAGTGTCCTACCAACTGCAACACTTTGTGTTCAATTGAATACTTTATATGTGAGTTCAAGCAAACCTGACTTACATTAGATTGTTTTTACTTTTTTCATTTAGTTGATGTCAAGGATATTACTTTCGGATAAGACTCAGGTAAAGTTCATGGATGTTTGTTATTAGGTTATTCAATAAAACTAATACATTTAGATATTTGTTACAAGTCAACATCTCACATTATTAGCCTTTTAATAGAAGATCCCCGTGTCATCTTTCTTTTGAAGGACCTAATAGCAAACACTACTTCACCTATTTTTTTTTTTCCATTTCTCCCTCCTCCCACTATCCTACCCCCTTTTTTTAACTGACCATATTAAAGTCTTCATATCTTATCAATTGTCATTTTATATTTGAAAATTGGCATATATCATTCTAGGTGGAAGGTGTTGTTTTTATTTTTAATCTCTTCTATTAAGGTTCCTTATTAGAATGGTGTTCAAGCTTTTATTATGCACTTTATTGTGATGTTGCTTTATTGTAGGCATGGACATATATAAACAAAGATCTATTTATAAAATTACCAAGATACCCCTAGGAATGGAAAATCAGGTTAACTAAATTAACAATTTATATAGCTAAGAAACTAAAGATCATGATCCAAGGTCTCTGTAATATTACAATTTGCTCCAATGTTAAATTTAAATAAACTAGAAAGATCCTTAGTTCTATAAGCTTATGAACCTTGTGGATTTCACTCCTTCCTTCATCATAAAGGATTACAACACAAATTTTAAAAAACAACATAAAAAGGGGAAAAGAGGAGGATAATAAAAAGATTACTGTTAAGAAAGAAAAAAACATTTTCTTTTTTATATGTTTTAAATAAAAGCAAAGTCAAAGCTTTTTAACGAAAAAAACAAATTATTTGGGAATGGATAATAAGACTTATGGTCAAACTAGTAAATATCGACTAACCTCTGATCTTAAAGTTACTAAATCTTTCTAAAGATGTAAAAACAATAAATCTAGCAGGTTAAAACCTATTTTTTTTTAAAAATGAAACAAAAATTTCTCCTGCCTATGGTTAAAGCTAGATGTTCTCTCACCTTTTCCCCAAGCTCCACCCCAAGAAAAAGAAAAAAAAAGTCAAAATCTTTACTTGGTTTGGAGATTGTTTGAAACATTTTTCTTTAGGTCATTAGTAACGTTTAAAACAATGCATTGGTGGTCCCAGTGCTCTTCGGATTACTTGCAAGATCATAAGATCTTCCAATTTTGCAAGCATTTTTCTTTTGCTATCCTATGTAGGATTGCTTTCTGGTAAGATCATGGTAGGATCGTGATTTTGAAAGGAAGATCTTAAGATCTTACAAATTTCAATTTCTTCTTTAGTTGAAGTCCTAAAACACTGTATTTTAGAATATAAGGAATGATTTGCACTAAGAAAAGATCAATGACTTACTCCTTATGATATTTACTGAGAAATTGAATAGGTAAAATGCTACAAGTGTTAGAGTTTGAGTTTAATTTAGAAGATATTTTTTCTTATGATTAATAGAGTCAAGACAAGGGTAGAAAAGTAGAAAAGGAAATTTTGAAGTTCACCAGGTGAAAAATATTAAACCTCTTGGTATTGTTGATGATTTTGAGATTTATGAAGAAGTAGGAAACGATGCCATGAAAGATTATGATAATTATTATATGGGCAAACCTGATCATTAGATATATTTGTTTTCTATATTTTATGTATTATGCATGAATTCTAGTTGTTTGTTTTTATGAATGAACTTCATGTGTAGATATTTAAATTATATAACATTACTTTATATATATACTCACACTCACACACACTCTTTCAAAAGTGGTAGGATCTTATTGTCCACAATCTGATTTTACTATTCTATCTATCTTACACTTCTTTTAATCCTAAGCAAGATCTCAATCTTGACAGCATTGTCCTTCCTTTTTTTGTTTTCCTCCATGCTGTTTTTTCCATCAGTTTGAATTGACTCTTAGAAGGTTCACTAAAAAATGATTAAGATGTGGGTACCATCTGCTTACAATAAAAGCTTTATTTCTGTATTCTTTCTCCCAGATGGTCTCTTTGTCATTTCTGAAAATTATAGTTAGAATTTCCTTCTAAAGGGTAATTCTGTAAAAAAAAATTAATTTGAAATATATTTAGTTTGATTCACTGTTCCTAAACCATGGATGTGTCTTAATCAAAACACAGTTGGGACTTGGCAGCTTCTTTATAAAGCAAGGCATCTGATACAATTGTCAAAGCTCTTTCAACATAATTATCTATTTTGATTTGTCTTGAAATTTCAGGGCAGCATGTGCTGAATGTTATTTCATCATCATGTAGCATTAAGCTGATACATGTATTTCTGCCATCTACAGTATGCGATTAGTCAGCTGAATAAATTGGAAGATAGCATTTGGGAGCGATGGACAAGTAAAATGTCCCAGGAAAAACTCATAAGTATGTCACTGATCTTGTCACATTTAATCTATCTATCTAATGCTTACATGATTTGTTTGAAACCATTGCAAAGTCATGGCTCATGGCCAAACTAATTTTATAAAAAGGTGGAAAAGATAGAAAAGGAAAAGAAAAACTTCACTCCACCATGCTAATTGAATGTGAAGAACAGTAAGTAGAATAAAGTGTGAATCTGTTCACCTATATTGTATTTGTTTTTTTTAGTAAAATGTATATTTCTTCAGTATCTTGCATAATCTAAATTATAGATTATTCTTGATACCTGTAGAGAAATCCGTAGATGACAAGTCCAAAAGCTTTGCACAGCAGGATATCTTTGATGGAAGTAGAAAAGCTATAAATGTTGCTATGGATCGTATCTGTGAGTACACTGGTAAGAATTTCAAACTTCATCTCTTTTGAGACCTTTTTTTTTCTTATCAACACATTGATCTAACTATTGGCTTCTTGCAGGAACAAAAATTGTCTTCTGGGATCTAAGAGGACCATTCATAGAAAACTTGTACAAATCTGGTGTCTCAGGTTTTAGAGTGGAAGCACTAATTGAACCGCTTGATGTGGTAATGTCTATCACATCGGATTCTTGTCCTTTTGCCTTATATATCTCTTGTTAGATAGCCTTTGATTTGAAAATTCAATATCTAGTATGTGTGAATATATGTGATGCCAAAAGTGGAGTCACATGTTGCAGCAAATTCTCTGTCAGGTTCTCTGATGAATATTTGGATAAAATTTTAGGTATAAGCTGGAGTGTGACCCATTGACTAATATATGTCTTTTTTCATTGAAATTTAGTATGTTAACCATTCATTCTTCTATTACTTCCTCCCCACCGTTTTCATGGGATGTTGTTTTGATAAATACTGGGTTTGACTTTTAGTGCATGACTTTATCAGAGGGGCTGGATTATAAACTTGCCGAGAGTTTGGAGAGCTCTTTCAAACACTTTTGATTAAACTTTTTTCTTTAATTTTCTGTACATTGATTGAAAACTCCCACTATTAATCAATTTTGTGGTTTTCACAATTTATTGTAGGAACTTAATCAGCTTTGTGATATTATAGTGGAGCCACTGAGGGATCGCATTGTGACAAGTCTACTTCAGGCATCTTTGGTTGGTATCTGAATTGTGCTATCAAACCAACGTCTTTGAATCTGGGTGGTCACATCTAGTGATTGGTTTAACTGCCAGATCATTGAATAATTAGTTGAACCGATCAAATTAAAGAATATATATATATATTCTTAGCCAGAAAGTTAAAGAGCGTATATATGTGCATGTAAATTAAAAATTAAAAACTACATACATGTACTATAAAATAATAGTTAGAATTGAACAAATCATTATTATTTATTTCTTAAATCTTATATATAAAGTTTGAGGAGATTAACAACTAAAAGATTTCAAAACTATATGTAATATAGCATAGATAAGTCTTAATTCTTAAGTAATTTGATTAAGGTCTCACAATAAATGTAATTTATTAAAAAATAATAAAAGAGGATTGGACAACAGATCTCTCACGGGTCACTATTTTTTTGGGTCTAACTGATGGTGTTTGTCCGAGCCACAAAGCATTGGCTTTAACAAAATTCTTTAGTAGTCTTCTTACTTTAACATTTTTCCCTTGACAGGATGGCTTACTCCGTGTGATCTTAGATGGGGGTCCATCAAGAGTTTTCGTCCCTCCTGATGCAAAATTGTTAGAGGAAGATCTGGAGGTTCTAAAGGTATCTCACTCTAGTCATTCCAGTGCCAATAGGAAACAGTAGTACTTTGCAACAGACCAATCTGAATTTCAAGATTTCAGTGAGCTAAAGGTTCAAGAATTAATGATTGGTTAAGCTTGTCTTTTCAATCAGCAAGAGAATCTCCCAGTTGGAAAAAAAAAATATGTTTATTAAGAATGAATGAAATAACATACACCATTGCACAGGATCACACATAAAGTATATGTCTCTTATAGCGGATTTCAGTAACCGATTCTAGATAACAAAACCATGATACAGACAATCCTGAATACTTGTTTGAGAATACTTAACATCTTTATGCATAACCCACAAAATACTTGAACAGAAGTGCCAAAAAGTTGCAGCAATCAAGAATAATTTGCAGATAAACTGTTTGTCATAATCCCTTTTCTAGGATGTTCTCTATCAGAATCTTTCCCCATGCTTCTGTATGCATAAAAGGAGAATCTTGGTAGGCTTCTGCCCGTAACAAGCCTTTGAAAATTTTCATAATCGAAGAAGTTATTCCTTTTGCTTAGAAGATTTCTGATTTTGGCCGAGTTTTTCTTTACCTGCACAATTGTGACTGCAACAATGACTTTTCAGACCTATAAAAGTTCTTTTCCCCTTCTTCCTAACATCATGGAGGATGCTTAATGCAGGAGTTTTTTATATCTGGAGGAGATGGGCTTCCTCGAGGTGTAGTCGAAAATCAGGTAGCACGTGTTCGTCATGTGATAAAGTTGCATGGTTATGAGGTTAGTTCACATGCTTCTTGACCTGCAAAAATACTCTGATAAGCAGTACAAAATCGACATATTCAAGACATTTGATTGGCTTGACAATAAGTAGTTTTAGTTTCAGCCATATAATATGATCAAACTTTTTATCCATGACTATGTTTTGATTGTCAAAGTTATATTCTCAGGTTCATGATTAGACTGAATTGACATTTTTGTTCTCATTACCATGGATCAATCGGTCTTTTAAGTTTTAACATCTTATTTTTTTAAATAGCTTTATGTCTTCAATAGTGTCCTCATCTTAATCCCATAATCTAGTTGATAATTGACACAGATAGATAATGTAGCCTAACACGAAGCTGGAATGGCTGTTTATTGCACATTTGTCACATAAGTCATAAAACATGGTATGTCATAACCCTAAAATAGTTTGGTGTTGTGACTCCTGTCTTACTAACTTTTAACAGCCATGTCAACCAACTCTGTTGACTATTTATTGACAAAATGACAAGCTAATATGAGGAAATTATTACAGACAAAGTACCTTTTAAAGGACTAAAATGAGATGATTAAACTTAGGGCTAGTTCAAAAAAGACGCACTGGAGGACCAATGTCTTAATTTACTGTCCATATGATACTTTTAGGCTAAATTGCATAAAATCTTCTGATACTTTAGTTTAGGAAGTTTTTTGCCACAGGAACTATAATTGACTAGAGTTTTATGCATTTTAGCCATATTTTTATTACAATATATGAAATAGTTTTTTCTGTCATTGTTTTGATATATTTTATACCTTGTATTGTTCTGCAGACTCGAGAGTTGATTGAGGACTTAAAATCTGCTAGTGGCCTGGAAATGCAAGGTGGAAAAAGCAAACTAGGAGCTGATTCCAAAACTTTATTAAGAATATTATGCCATAGAAGTGATTCAGAAGCCTCTCAATTTCTCAAGAAACAATTCAAGATACCCAAGTCCTCTGCTTAGAGTGATTATGTACAACAAAAAGGAAAGCAACAAAATTTTCGTTTTGGAGGTTGCTGCTTTCTGTGAATATTCATTGTACCATCTTGCCAACTTTTTTCTGTGTACCTATTAGATTAGGTCATTTGTGGTATAACTCGATTTCTTGAAGGGGACACAACTGGCTTTGCAGCCAAATGATATATGTTGTTGATCCCATTTGTAAAATTTTCTCCATGAGAAATACTGTGAGAAATTATTTAGTGAAGTTAATATCATTCTTATCTTGTTGATGATAATCTTTTGTTTGTTTTTGCTACCTGTTTGTGGGATTGTGTATAGTTCTTAGAATACAGTGATGGAGTTGAACAACTACAAAATAATTACATATTGTTATCTCTCACCTTTCACTTACATCTTTCTTCTTGATAAAAAAAACAAAGAACATCTTTCTTTCACAAAAATGTATTCACACTGATGAAAACTAAGACAAGTAAAGTTTTTTTTTTTTAGTCAATGACATTAGTAATGAAATAAAATTTAAAAAATATAAATATAAGAAATGACAGTGAAAAAAAAATTAAGAATAAAGATGAGAACAGTTCCCAGTTTTAAAGAGAAAGAGAGATATCTTAAGTTAAATTATTAGTTAAAATGATAAAGTGCACTTTTAGTCTCATAACTTTTGCAAAGGTCTCAAGTTGGTCCCATAACTTTTTTTGTGCAAATTTGGTCCCATAACTTTTGAAAACGTCCCACTGTTGGTCCCAAGGTGATTTTCATCTATTATCTGCCGTTAAAGATGATCTGACAGACTGAGTTGGATGATGACATGACAAATATGGGTGAAGTGAATTAAAAAAGGATAAACTTTGGTCCCATAACTTTGTATAATGTTGTAAATTTGGTCCCATAACTTTGTATAAGGTTGCAAATTTGAATAAACAGTCTAACTAATATCTTATTGATTTGGTTTCCTATGCTACGCATGTTTATTGCCAACTATTGGCTTATAAATTTTTTATTTATCTACCAATAAAAACTCTAAACAAGTGTTATGAGCATAACTGGTGTTATGTGTTGGACTGTTGGTGTTATGGGCATATTAAGCTGGATCACTGATTACAGAGCTCATGAATTAGTTTTATGATTTAACAACTAGTAACAACTCTGAACAAGTGTTATGAGCATAGCTGATGTTATGTGCATATCAAGCTGGATTACTGATTACAATAGTTAACAAATATTCCACAAATTTTGACCATAGACAAGTAAATACAGTACTGATACAAATATAAAATGTCAGCAATTAACTTGAGAAGTGGTATAGTCCAATTATTACTATACTCGGCATGATAACAAAAGCAACTATATAGAGAATTAAGTTTTGGACTCAAAATATTAAGTAGGATTATGAGGATAGTCAATACAACATCTTGAAATCATATTAGACAGAAAATCTATGTAGCAGCAAATGTCAAGTAATATTCAGAAAATCTATGATAGAAGCTATAACTAACATGAGACAAATTTTAAAACTGATTAAGAAGAGTTGGGACCAAATTTGCAACCCTATAAAAAGTTATGGGACCAAATTTGCAATATTATACAAAGTTATGAGACCAAAGTTGGTCCTTTTTTAATCCCTTCACCCATACTTGCCACGTCATCATCCAACTTAGTATGTTAGATCATTTTTAACGGCAGATAATGGATGGAAATCGCCTTGGGACCAACGGTGGGACATTTTCAAAAGTTATGAGACCAAAATTACAACAAAAAAAATTATGAGACCAAATTAAGGCCTTTGCAAAAGTTATGAGACTAAAAATGCACTTTAGCCTAGTTAAAATATATAAAATCTTCTTAAAATTTAATCATATTAAAATTTTTTTAGACTTTGAAAAGTGTCGAAAAGGCAGAAAGACTTTTTAAAATTTGGCAAAAGACCTCTTGGTGCCCCTAACGTTCGGGGTCAGTTTCAGTTATGCCCCCAACATTTGTTTTGTGTCAGTTATGCCCCCAACGTTCCACATTGTTGTCAATTATACCATAATCTCATTTTTTTGGGCCAAAGTCCTATTTCGGTCCCTTAAGTTTGCTCAAAGTTTCGTTTTGGTCCCTCAAGTCTCCGACGAATTTTTCGGCGAGATACACGGCGGCCCTGGCGACTACGAAAACTCTCAATCCAAGGTTTTTTTACCTCCTGAGTTTAATGACGACTTCCATTTTGCGAAGAAATGACTGGCAAGCCACTGAAATATTACATAGTAGCAGAAAAATTACACAATCCTGAAAATCTGATTTCCAGTCATTTTTTGCAATCTGAAGATCGTCATTGAACTCAAGAGGTAAAAACACCATGGATTGGGAGTTTTCGTAATTGTCAAGACCGCCGTGTATCTCGCCGGAGACTTGAGGGATCAAAACGGAACTTTGAGCAAATTTGAGAGACCAAAATAGGACTTTGGCCCAAAAAATATTGAGGTTAGGGTATAATTGACAACAATGTGAAACATTTGGTGCATAACTGATACAAAACAAACGTTAGGAGCATAACTGAAACTGACTTTAAATTTTAGGAGCACCAAGAGGTCTTTTGTCTTAAAATTTTTAATTAGTGCAAAAATAATTTTATTAAAATTTTCAATGAAAAATCAATTTTATTTGTTTGTTTGATAATATTAACTATAATAATAGTTCATTTTAAATTTATATTAATACAATATATAATAATAGTCATAAATAAATAAAATATGATTTTTTTTTCACAAAAAAATTTCTTTGCACAAAATTCAAAATTCATGTGTTTCTTTTACTTTTCAAAATTTAAAGAATTTTTTATATCATAACTAAAATATATTAAAATTTTATATCGTATCTAAATTCAATAGATAAAGTTATATTTATAGGAGGCGTTTAGTACACAGATTTGAAAAATAGTCCCGGGATTATGAACTTCGGACTAGAGTAATCCCTCGTTTGGTACGCGGATTAGAAAATTAGTCCCGGGAATATTGTATTCCCAGGAATAGCATAATTTTCTAAAATAGTTATTTTTTAATCTCATCCTAAGGGGTGGGATTAGTCTAATCCCATGACATGAGATTATATTTTCCCATCTAAAATGACTTTATTACCCCTAATTAATTGCCCTTAATTAATTTTTTCTCTACAAACCCTTGTTACCTTTTATCTTTATCATTTTACAACTCTCTGCCACCTTGAAGTGCAGAAAAAATTTATCAGGTTTGTCACTTTTCATCTCTTCTTGCTGATATATAATATTGCTTTCGTATGCTTACATATATATATATATATATATACACTAGGTTTTTCCGTGCCCTAACGGGACGGAAATATGTATGTAACATTTGATTTGACATTTGTAGTTATTCAGTGACTAAATAGTATATTTTTATTTTTCAAGGACTAAATCGTTAGAAGTGTGAAAATTAAAAGACCAAATAATGAGTTTTCACTTTTTTAAATCTCATCTACTACTTTATCTCTCATTATCTATACGATTAGCCAATTATCAAGTTCCACATGTTTATTTCTTATTTTTTTAATTTTAATGTAATTATTTTTGACCAACCAAAAGGATCTCACACATATAATATAGTATATATATATATTTCATTGCTTTCGTATGACATGATTATTTCTTTATGATATAGTATTTTTCTCATGAATTGTTTTGAACAATTTTTACCTTTGGTAAACTATTAGTTGAGAATAAAAAGTCAAGGGCATATTTGTAAAAGTATTAAACATTCCCAGGAATATCAAAGTTGAACCAAACACAAGATTGTAACATTCGTGGGAATATTGTAAAATAATCATAGGATTATTTTAACTCATCCAAACATACATTTTTATAATCCTAAGAATCTTATTCTTAGGAATCACAATCTTAAGAATGTGATTCTCAAAAATAAAAAAATAATTCATGTACCAAACGCCTCCATAAGTTATAAAATTAATGTGAGCTACGGTTAACCTAATAAGTAATAACCATTTCGGGCCAAAAAAAAAGTAATAACCATTTAAAAAGAAAGATTTAATAGGTCCGAAATTTCCTTAAATTTTTTGTTTCTTTTCATTTTGAGTAGTTATGGAATGGCGCAATTTCACCTACTTTTTATGACTGTCTCCAAAATCAATCACATTTCTGCTTCAAAGTTTGACTAAAGATTTCAAGCATTTTAAGAAAGGCTAAAGTCTTATTTTGGTCTCTTAGTTATGCTGAGTGTTTCAAATTGGTCCACCAGTTATTTTCCGTTCCATATCGGTCCCCTAGTTATGCAAAACTTGGCAAAGTTGGTCCCTCTAATAGTTTCCATCCGTTTTTCCGTTAAAATAAAAAGACAAAATTGATTTTTTACTCCTAAAAGTTTAATTTTTTTGCATCAAAGACCTTTTTCTCAATAATAGAACTAAAATGTAAGATAGAAAAAATAACTTGGAAGTTTTAATTTATTTCACATCAAAAAGTAGACCGCTTGTTTCATGGTCAAACAAGCAAAATCGATCGTATCTCTCTCATTTGAAGCTCGAATAGAGCTACAAGTTACTCTTAATAAATCATTTGAATTTGAAATGAGAGACAAGAAAAATATGACCAAATTCAATATTTTGGGATCAAAACGAAACATTTTGTCAATATTTAAGACTAAATTAAATATTTTAAAACATAAAGAACCAAAATGAGCAATAAGCCATACATTTAAAACCAAAATCACCTTTTGACCTATATTTTTTTTGGGTAAATTACATAAAAGGGCCCTGTGGTTTGACTCATTTTCAGATAAGGTCCCTGTGGTTTAAAAAGTGTCAAAAGGGGGTCTTGTGGTTTCCTCCGTTAACAAATAGGGTCCCAGGTGGTTTTTTTCATCCAAATTGACGGTGTGAAGTTCAAGGTGGACTGTTTTGTAATTTAAGCATTTCTTTAGATTAAAACAAACTAGAAAAAGGACTATTTTGCAATTTGAACCAAAATGCAAATTCAAAAAAGCAAAAACCCCTTAGCTTCTTCTTCGTCAGTCACTCACACCCTCCTCCGCCACTCTCCTCCACCGTCGCCGCCACCACCATTACCAGCCATGGCTCTCTACCCTTCCGAAGCCGATGCTCTTCGTAGATCCGACGCCCAATCTGGCTTGTGGGAAGGCCACAACACTTAGGACCTTGAACAAGCAGGTCCTAAGTGTTGTGGCCTTCCCACAAGCCAGATTGGGCGTCGGATCTGCGAAGAGCGTCGACTTCGGAAGGGTCGAGAGCCATGGCTGGTAATGGCGGCGACGGCGACAGTGGAGGAGANGTACTTCGGATCTGCGAAGAGCGTCGGCTTCGGAAGGGTCGAGAGCCATGACTGGTAATGGCGGTGGCGGCGACAGTGGAGGAGAGTGGCGGAGGAGGGTGTGAGTGACTGACGAAGAAGAAGCTAAGGGGTTTTTGCTTTTTTAATTTGCATTTTGGTTCAAATTGCAAANGAAGAAGAAGCTAAGGGGTTTTTGCTTTTTTGAATTTGCATTTTGGTTCAAATTGCAAAATAGTTTGTTTTAATCTAAAGAAATGCTTAAATTACAAAACAGTCCACCTTGAACTTCACACCGTTAATTTGGATGGAAAAAACCACCTGGGACCCTATTTGTTAACGGAGGAAACCACAAGGCCCCC
>QANZ01007074.1:75888-102435 GCA_003254925.1 Chamaecrista fasciculata
TTTTTTTTTTTTTTTTTTGGCAAAACTGTTGATAAATGTTGGAGTCATTTTCAGTGATACATTATTTTTTGTCGATCATGCTCCAATGTTTCCCGTTTGAGTCTAGGAAAAAAAAGAAAAAGAAAAAGAAAATGTAATAAGGTTGTCTTCCTAGTTCCTCCCCACAATTCCCACTTCCAACTTCCAACTTCCATCTCACTCAATTTCTTCTTTGTTACGCAAATAGAAGAAAACCATGGCAGATTCAGTGGGTGGAGCATTTCTCTCTGCAATCCTTCAGGTTGTTTTCGAAAGGTTAGCTTCTACCGATATACTTGACTACTTCCGCTGCAGAAATATGAAGGATGGATTGTTGAAAAAACTTCACATCACGCTTATTTCTATCAACCAAGTGCTTGATGATGCAGAGGAAAGGCAGTACACAAACCCTAATGTGAAGCAGTGGCTTCATGAGCTCAAAGACTCTGTGTTTCAATCAGAGGACCTGTTAGATGAGATTGCTACAGAGGCATCACGACAGAAGATGGAAGCTGAGCTTGATGTTTCCACAAGTAAGGTAGGGAAATTCGTAACCTCTTTTGTTAATCCATTTGACAAGGAAATTGAATTAAGGATCATAGAATTGCTTGAAAACCTAGAATTCCTAGCAAAGCAAAAAGATGTCCTGGGTTTGAAGCAAGGGTTTAGTGCTGGAAGTGATTATGTAGGGGTATGTAGGAAGCTGTCAAATAAACTTCCAACAACATGTTTAGTAGATCAATGTATCATGTATGGTAGAGATGTTGATAAAGAGAAAATGTTTGAGATTTTACTGTCACAGAACACAATTGGCATCCTGCCAAATGTGCAAGTGATTACTATTGTCGGTATGGGTGGCGTGGGTAAGACCACCCTTGCCCAGCTTGTGTACAATGATGAAAGGATGGAGGATGAATTTCAACTCAGAGCTTGGGTGTGTGTTTCTGAAGATTTTAATGTTGTTCAAGTTACCAAAGTAATTCTTCAAGCACTTCAGTGTTCGACGAAAGATTCAAATGACCTAAATCTACTTCAACTTCAATTAAGGGAGAGGTTGATGGGGAAGAAGTTTTTCCTTGTCTTAGATGATGTCTGGAATCAGAATCGTGCAAGTTGGGAGATCTTACAAGCTCCATTCATCCATGGAGCTCTGGGAAGTAAGATTCTTGTAACAACTCGCAATGAAAAGGTGGCGTCAATTATGCACTCTACACATATACATCATTTGAAGCCATTAGCAGAAGAAGACTGTTGGAAGTTATTTTCAAAGCATGCATTCAATGATCAACATCATGTGGCAGATCCTAATCTCATATCAATAGGGAAGAAAATTGTTAAAAAGTGTGGAGGATTGCCTTTAGCCATAAAAACCTTGGGAAGCATGTTGCACGCAGAACTACCTCACCAGGAATGGGTTAAGATATTAGAAAGTGATATATGGCATTTATCAGAGGATGACAGCAACATAATTCCAGCTTTAAGATTGAGCTACCATTATCTACCTTCAAATCTTAAGCGTTGTTTTTCTTTTTGCTCTATATTTCCTAAGGATTACGAGATAGACAAAAACCTCTTAATCCAGTTGTGGATGGCAGAAGGTTTATTGCATTCCTCTAGAAAAGATCAAAGCATTGAAGAAGTGGGCAATGAGTTCTTTAATGATCTAAAATCAAGGTCGTTTTTCGAACCATCAAGATGCAAAAATGATCGCTACTTCATTATGCATGACCTTTTGAATGATTTAGCAAAATCAGTGATGGAAGAATTTTTTTTTCTGCTAGAAGGTGATTGTGTGCAGAATATTCCAATGAAGGCTCGCTACTTTTCATACTTGAGCACATATTATCTCAAATTTATAAACTTTGAGCCTATTTTCAGTGGTAACCAATTACGTAGCTTCATGCCAATCAAGCTTAATAATTCCCTAAGGTGTGAGGTGATCGGTAATTTGTTTTCAAGACTTGCTCATCTCAAGCATTTGCGAATATTATCTTTGTCCGGATATAAGAATGTCAAAGAGCTTGCAGATGATATTGGTAATTTGAAGCATTTACGTTATCTTGATTTTTCTTTCACCTCAATCAAAGTGTTGCCTAGTTCAATCTGTTTGTTGATCAATTTGCAAACATTGAAATTAGTAAATTGTTGCCACTTGATTGAGCTGCCTTCAGATTTTCACAAACTCATCAATCTACGCCATCTTGATTTGCGTGGGACTAGCATAGAGAAGATGCCCAAGTATATGGGAAAGTTGAAAAATCTTCAAACATTGACTCGGTTTGTTGTGGGAAAGGATAGTGGGTCTGATATGAAGGAGTTAGGGAAACTGAGCCATTTAAGAGGTACAATTTCAATTTTAATGCTGGACAAAACTATTGATGCTACGGAGACCAAGGAGGCCAATGTGAAAGAGAAGAAATATTTGGATGCATTAATGTTAGAATGGTGTAAAAACAATGAAGACTCACGACGTGAAAGGTGTATATTGGAGTCTTTACAACCTAACAAGAATCTGAAAAAGCTCACTATTAATTACTACAATGGCACTAGATTTCCAGATTGGTTTGAGGCTCCTTGTTTGCCCAACCTAGTGTCTCTTGAGCTGAGTGGAAGTAACTACTGTTTTTGTTTGCCACCACTTGGGCGGCTACCTTCTCTTAAGCAACTTCATATCTATAGGTTTATTGGCATAGAAGTGATTGGATCGGAATTTCTTGGGAACAGGAGTTATTCAAGTCCTCCATTTAGATCCCTAGAATGTTTAACTTTTTCACATATGAAACAATGGGAAGAGTGGAATGTATGTTATGAAGGTGAGATTTTCCCACAGCTTCAGGAGCTTCAAATGTGGAACTGTCCCAAGTTGAGAAAGTCCCTACCTCCACGTCTTCCTTCATTGAAAATTCTGAACATTAGTAACTGTGAAAATCTTGAGGATTCACTTCCTCATGCCCCACACTTGGGTCAGCTAATGTTAAGCAATTGTAAGATTTCACTACAACCCCTGCCAACCGGTTTAACCAGTGTTTCTCTTTCCGGAATCGGAGTTGATGAGTCCTCCCTGAACCATATTCTGCTCACCAACCCCGATCTTGAACAACTGCACCTGAGTAGTTGTGATAAACTTGTGTCATTCTCCATAGATGGAACTGGATTTTCTGCTCCAAAGCTATATTCCATATTCTTTGATAAGATGCCAAATCTGAAATCACTGCCTAGAAACATGCTTACCATCTTTCCATCTCTTTATTCTCTATCGTTATGGGATTGTCCAGAGCTAGAATCACTTCCTCAAGGAGGTTGGCCTTCAAGCCTTGTTGATCTTGTAATCATGCATTGCCCCAAACTCTTTGCTTCCCGCAATGGCTGGGGTTTGGACAAACTCGATTCTCTGCGTCACTTTACCTTCAGTGATGATTTAGAAAATGTGGAGTCATTCCCACGGGAGGCATTGCTGCCACTCAATCTTGTGTCTCTTACCATGAAAAACTGTTTGAGAGTAAAATCAATAAACTGTAATGGTCTTTTCCATCTCAAGTTTCTTGAATCCTTATCTATTTGGGATTGCCCTCTGTTGAGTCTCCAAGACTTGCAAGAGGAGGGTTTACCCAAATCCCTTTTCAGATTAGAAATTTGGGGGAATTGTCCATTACTAAAGGAGCGATGCCAAAAGGAGAAAGGACAAGATTGGTCTAAAATTTCTCACATTCCTCACATATGGATTCATTAGATTGAGATTACTAAAACTACTCAGTGCTCACATCAACACTACTACTGATTGTTTTAAAGGTACTTTCTCTTCAATTCAGTAATTCACCCTCATGTTTATACATTTGCTAATTCTCTGTGCTTTATGTAACATTGTTTCCTCATTTTCTGATAAAAAATACCTTTGGTTCGTGACATGGGAAGTAGGATTATGTTCTACCCATTGGAGGTGTGCGATGGTGCTGCCATTTAATAAGAAGGTTCCCTTGACTGGTTTATTAGAGAATTTTGCTTGCTACACTGAGACGATGTCTAGAAGTGATGCTTTTTTAATGTTTGTTCTTCACATTCTTTTTGTCTGTCTTAATATTTTGTTGGGCTCTTCTTAATTAGATTATGTTTATTTGTATGCTGCAACAGTGGGAATCTTGTAAGTTTTTCATTCATTGGAACAGATCAAAACTTGTACTAAACCAAATGGAAACGTTTTCTTTTCCTTATGAAGCCAAGGTTATGAACTCATGATGAAATATTATAATTTCTTTTCCTATATGTGATAAACATACAGGGTTATGAACTCATGATGAAATATTATAATTTCTTGGTATGTTCTCTTCTATGCTATTCACTCTATTCAGTTATTGATATCTTCCTCTTATCATTTATATCCATAACTAAACTAACTCTACGGAAGATTACGTTGAAAAAGGAAAATTTGTTTTCTAATATTTTTCTGAGTACTTGAGTTTTTGAAATAATAAGGTTAAAAGAGCATGTAAACTTTAATTACTATTAAAGAAAGAATTAAAAACGTGAAAAAGTTCCACTTACCCAAGTTGAATACTTCTAAAGTTTTATAATTGAATTTGATTTGATGTAAACTGTAAAGATGTGAATATGTGATGGCAATAGTGAAACAATGAATAGACGTGTTATCTCAAATAAAGCAAAAAAGTGATTGAAACAGTGCTATATATGAAATATATGAAGCCAACATGTTTGGTGAAAGATAATGTGAAAAGGAAAGTTATTGGCTTGCAGGATGCTCCTGTGTAAGAGATAAATTGGTAAGTCCTTCATTGTTCCCCACCACCTGTCATGTTTAGGAAAAAGTAACCGAACTACTTTGCATTATTAGAAGCGTTGGCTTGTAATAATGTAAAATAATTTGATATGTCTTCCATCGTTCTTAGTCCCCACCATACATGTCCTTTTACATCATTAAAGAGAATGCATTATTCAGTGGAATTCCAAGGAAATTGTGCATCAAACCAACCAAGATATATATATATATATATATATATCTCGGTATGAACAGGGAGTATCCCTAATCTGGAAACATGGACACTGACACGGACACAGGACACAATACGGACACGGACACAGCGACACGCTAGTCTCTTAAAATTACGCGACACGATACGGCATATATTTATATATAAAAATAATTAAATATTCATAATTTTTAATGAAAAATTTAAAAATTACAAGTTTTATTCATAATATATGTCATATGTATTATTATTTTCTCTTATATGTCATGTTAAAGTCACAAAAAATTGATTTATATTTTAAAATTTATGAATATGTGTCGTGTCAGTGTCGTACGGGTGTCGGACACCGACACGTGTCCGACACGGCGACACGCCCTCAAAATGAAGTGTCCATGCTTCTTAGCCTCTAACATACAGTAGATTCTAATTTTCCTTGAGACGTAGAGATTTTTTAAATAGGTTTTTTCTTTACCAACAAAATCTTTTTCATACACACGATTTGGTTTGAACCCCAAGCATTATACTGATGGAACCAAATTATCTATTATCAACCGTGTTGTTTCAATATATACTTGGACTACTTTTTTGGAAGTCACTTATTTGTTTTTCATTTTTCACACATTGAGCTTACTTTATTTTTTACTTGCAACCAATTTTAAATTAAATAAAAATAAATATATCATTTTTAAAAGAAATGAGATACACAATTTTATACATCACAGAGATTAAAGAAGTTAGATTAAATCAAATTTCCAATTATTTTTTTTTGTTAAAGTAAGACTTGTGTTTGTAGAACAGATAGCAGAAAGTCATTGGCTAGTTGCTACTCTAGCTATATGATACATCTTACATTGTTCGCCACTATGCAGAAAATGACGAAAGGAGGAAAAATGAAATCCTTTTACATCATTAAAGATTAAAGAAGATGCCATTATGCAAAGTAAGATTCCATGGAAATTGCGTCTAGTAGCCAAGTATGCCATTCTAGTTTCTTCATAATTCACATATCCCTCATCACTCCCTACAAATAAATATATGCACTATCGTTCAAGAATAACCTACAAACTTTCCTTGCTGCTCAGTGTCTAGTGTTTCCTTATCCAAAAACAATCATGGCTGAGTTAGTAGGTGGAGCTTTTCTCTCGGCATCTCTTCAGGTGGCTTTTGAGAAATTGGCTTCCTCTGAGATGTTTGATTTCTTCCGAAGCAGAAAACTCAAAGAGGGATTGCTTGAGAAACTCCACATCATCCTGATTTCTGTGAACCAAGTCATTGAAGATGCAGAGGAGAGACAGTACAGAAACCCCAATGTGAAGAAGTGGCTTGATGACCTCAAACATCAAGTGTTGCTGAGGACCTCATGGATGAGATTTCTACTGAGAAGCTGGCTGCTGATCAATCTCAAAGTGTTACCACTAAGGTACGACACTTCCTTGTTCCTTCTGTTAGTCTGTTTGACCAAACAATTGAGTCAAGGCTTCAACAAGTGCTTGACAACCTAGAATATCTCATCAACCAAAATGAGATTCTAGGATTGAAGGCAGACTTTGGTACTGCTGGCACTCAAGTGGGAGTCAATAGAAAACTGGTCAATAGATTGCCAATTTCATCTTTAATAGATGAATCTGCTATTTATGGCAGATATGCTGATAAAGAGAACATAATAGACAAGTTATTGTCACACTGTGGCAATGAGCCTGTGAATGTGATTGCCATCGTTGGAATGGGGGGGATGGGTAAGACCTCACTCGCTCAGCTTGTATATGAAGATCAAAGGATGAAGGATCAGTTTCAACTCAGAGTCTGGTTGACCATTTCAGAAGAATTTGATGTTCTTCTGATTACCAAAAAAATTCTACAAAAATTGGAATGTTCAACAAAAGACTCTGATGATCATCAACTTAAACTTAAGGAGGCATTGAATGGGAAGAAATTTTTGCTTGTTCTGGATGATGTTTGGAACGAGAGCATTGATAAGTGGGAGTTCTTACGAGCTCCTTTCATGTATGGAGCTCGAGAAAGTAAGGTTCTTGTAACAACTCGTAGTAAAAAGGTAGCAGATGTCATGAATTCTGCCCATGTACATCTTCTCAAGCAATTGGAAGATAAGAATTGCTGGAAGCTATTTGAAAAATATGCATTCACTGACCCACTCAATAATGGTACAGATCAAAATCTTGTATCAATTGGTAGAGAAATCGCTCATAAGTGTGGAGGATTGCCATTGGCAATAAAAACATTGGGAAGTCTATTGTGGACAAAACCATCTTTGACGGATTGGGTTAAGATTTTGAAAAGTGATATATGGAACTTATCCGAGGATGATAGCAGTATAATCCCATCTTTAAGGTTAAGTTACCATTATCTTCCTTCAAATCTTAAGCTATGTTTTGCTTATTGTTCTATCTTTCCTAAAGATTACGAGATAGACAAGGATGTGCTAATCCAATTATGGATGGCAGAAGGTTTGTTGTATTCTAGTTTGAGGGGTCAAAGTATGCAGGAAGTAGGCAATGAGTCCTTCAAAGATCTAGAGTCAAGGTCATTCTTTGAGCCATCGAAAAGCAGTGAAGACTACTTAGTTATGCATGACCTTGTGAATGACTTAGCAAAGTCAGTGGTTGGAGAGTTTTGTTTGCAGCTAGAAAGTGATTTGGTAGGAGATATTCCAATCAAGGTTCGTCACTTGTCATTTTTTGTTACAGACAGATTTGCTAAGAAGGTTCAAGAACTACCTTCTTCTAGGTGCAGCCAATTTAGAAGCTTCATGTTACTCGGACATTGATCCGGTAAATATGGCAAATTTTACGGGACAAAAGGTGATATAGTGGATTCTTTGTTTTCAAGAGCTACTCATTATAATCATATGCGGGTGTTATCTTTGAATAGATATTATCGTTTCAAAATGGTCGATGAATAATAATATTGGTAATTTTAAGAATTTGCGTTATTTGGACTTTTCTTATAGTGAGATTAAGAAGTTGCCTAGTTCAATATGTATGATGATAAATTTGCAAACATTAAAGTTAAAAGGTTGTCGGGAAATGACTAAGTTGCCATCGGGTGTAACAAAACTGATGAACTTGTATAATCTTGACTTGGAAGGTAGTGGCATAAAGAAGATGCCCAAATATATGGGAAAGTTAAATCAACTTCAAACAATGAGTCAATTTGCTGTGGGGAGGA
The DNA here is from genome assembly GCA_003254925.1 of Chamaecrista fasciculata. Lineage (NCBI taxonomy): Eukaryota > Viridiplantae > Streptophyta > Magnoliopsida > Fabales > Fabaceae > Chamaecrista > Chamaecrista fasciculata. The sequence goes on from QANZ01007074.1 coordinate 84,075, forward strand.
AGAAAGGATATGATTTGAAGGAATTACGGTTCCTTGATCGTTTAAGGGGAACACTAGTTATCTCAAAATTGGAAAATGTGAATGATTATGTCAGAGCATCAGAGGCATGGATTAAATATAAGCATTTGGATAAACTAGAGTTGAGGTGGAAAGAGTCTGGAAGGCATAAAGTGGCAAAACAGGAAAAGCAAGAGAGTATATTGGAGGCTCTGCAGCCTAATTGTGAGGTGAAAAAGGTCAATGTATCAGGGTATGGGGGTACAAAATTTCCAAAATGGTTCAGTGGTTGTCATTTGCCCAATGTAGTATCTTTAAAGTTGTTGATTTTTAGTAAAATATAAAAATATAGAATGAGAGAGTAGGATGTGAGAAACACTTTTCTTGATTGTTTTTTATTTCTGAATGTCATAGGGTATTTATACAAGAGAACATAGTCTATTCTAGGAAATACAATTAATATAATTGATTCTCAAATCTCTAATATTTAGGCTAATCTCAGGGTCAACACTTTAATGCAGATTGATTTACATAATCAAATCTGATTCTTAACACTCCCCCTCAAGTTGGAGCATAGATTTTAATCATGCTCAACTTGCTACAAAGGTATTCTAAAACATAAAAACCCATACATCATAACAACACAAAACAAACTAATAAAAACACCCTTAAACAAACTTCTCTGAGACTCCCCCTATCAGTGATATCTCAAATAGTGACCATGTAGTGTGATCTCTAAGGTCCAAAAGAGTGGCAACATCCATTGGATTTAAAGGAGACATCCACCAAATCTTCTGTCAGTGTTGTCTCAAAATGTCACCTTAAATGGTGATCTCAAAACATCCAAGAATTGCAATGTCTAGTGGACTCTGAAGTGATGTCTCAGAAAGCACCGAAAACCTCTTAAAGCAGCCAGAACAAGGATTGAAGACACCAAAACTGGTGAGACAAAGTGAGTTCGGCGAAGGAAGAAGCACATGGCTCCATAGCATACATGGCTCCTCACAAAGAAGACACCAAAGGAGATCTAACATCATGAATGACTTGTAAAGGAAGCCCAAAGACACAAAGAAGACACAATAGTAAAACAAATACAAGGCAAACAAAGTAGACAACTCAAAGGAAATCACCACTAAAGTTGCTGAGAGAAGGAAAGATGATCTTGCGACTAAAATCATATGGGGAGAAGAAGCTGGAATGAAAACACAGCCATGAGCCCATGGATGAAGTCACGAAGAGAGGAGGCTGGAATGAAAACACAGCAATGAATAATGTGAGAAGGGATGGAATGAGAACACATCCATAATCACAAACTTCAGTCATCAACAAACTTGAGTGAAAAAACATTTGAGAAGAGGACAAATAAGAAATTACTAAATCACAATAGACAGAGAATGGATGAAAATGAGAATAGGCTGAGACAACCAAAGAAAGGGAAAAAGAGCAAGAACAATGAGACTCACTGGACGCATAAACAAAGACTCAAATAGATGAAGGGGAAGAAATTTTCAACACTGGAGAGGAGAAAATTCACCCAGGCTCAAAAGACTCTGATACCATGTTGATTTTTAGTAAAATATAATAATATAGAATGAGAGAGTAGGATGTGAGAAACACTTTTCTTGATTGTTTTTTATTTCTGAATGTCATAGGGTATTTATACAAGAGAACATAGTCTATTCTAGGAAATACAATTAATATAATTGATTCTCAAATCTCTAATATTTAGGTTAATCTCAGGGTCAACACTTTAATGCATATTGATTTACATAATCAAATCTGATTCTTAACAAAAGTTATCAGGATGCAGATCTTGTACTAAATTGCCGCCACTGGGGCAGCTTCCTTCGCTCAAGAAACTTGTATTTTCTTCATTGAGTGGATTAAAGGTGATTGGCAAAGAGTTCTATGGGAATGGGTTTCCATTCTTCAGATGCCTTTCATATTTAAGTTTCTGGCATATGGAGGAATGGGAAGAATGGAATAATAATATAGGTGGTGGTTGTACCAAATGATGATGAAAACGGCTGAAAAATTCATTTAGCTAAAGAATGTTTATATACAGCAAGACGAAGGCTGAGCTGCATGCCTTGACGTCAAAAAAGAGGTAACAAAATTCTAACTGAATTCGTACAGCTGGCACTAACTTCTAGAAACATATAACACCTAATTCCTAATATTTACATAAAGGAATAATCAGCTATATACACGAAAAATATGACTATATTCTTACACCCCCCCTCAAGTTGGAAGTGTTTGAGCTAACAAACCCAACTTGGAAGTCAAGGAACAGAGTTGTGGGGAAGCAAGTGCCTTAGTGAAGAGGTCTGCTAACTGGAGCTGCGAAGGCACATGCTGAGGTTGAATAAAACCATCTCTGCAACAATCGCGAACCACATGGCAATCAATTTCAATGTGCTTTGTGCGTTCATGATGAACTGGGTTCGCAGCAATGTGTACAGCAGATTTGTTATCGCACCACAGTGGAATGGGCAGGATGGGAGAAATTCGGAAGTCCTTAAGAATATAAGTGATCCATAATAATTCACAGACCGTATTCGCCATACTACGATATTCAGCTTCACATGACGAGCGAGCAACAGTGGTTTGTTTCTTCGATTTCCAGGAAATGGCATTGGTCCCGAGAAGCACACAATAACCAGAAATAGAACGCCTTGTCTGTGGGCAAGTGGCCCAGTCACTGTCACAGAAAGCTTCAAGACGAAAATCAGAAGTAGAGGAATAAAAAAGTCCAAGAGAAGATGTTCCCTTGAGATACCTGACCACATGATGAGCAGCATGCATATGTGTGGCACAAGGATTGGCCATGAATTGGCTTAACTGTTGAACACTATAGGTAATATCTGGGCGAGTGAGATTCAAGTAAAGCAATCGACCAACAAGACGTCTGTACTGCTCTGCATCAGCCAATGGAGGAGAAGTATTGTCAAATTTATGGCCCTTTGGAAGTGGAGTGACAACTGGGGAAGCTGCAGTTAGGTGAGTATCAGTAATAATATCATGAATGTATTTTCGTTGACACAAATAAGTGCCCTGTGAGTTGCGTGCAATCTCCACACCCAAGAAATACTTGGCAAGACCAAGATCTTTAATGCTGAAAACAGAGTCAAGATACTGCTTTACTGCAAGTAAAGATTGTTCACAAGGACCTGTCAAGAGCATGTCATCAACGTATATTAGGAGTGCAATGAAGCCATTAGGACAGTCCTTAGTAAACAAGCAGGGGTCGTGTGATGACTGTTTAAAACCAAATTGGACAATTTTGTTGGTAAATTCAGAATTCCACTCCCTTGATGCTTGTTTAAGGCCATAAAGGGATTTCTTGAGTTTACATACTTGGTCTGCAGTGCCTTTTGTGTATCCTTCTGGGCGAGATAAATAGACCTCCTCCTTCAAGTAGCCATGAAGGAATGCATTATTTATATCCAACTGATATATAGGCCAACTGTTACAAGTAGCTAAAGCTATAAAGATCCGAACAGTAACAACTTTAGCCACTGGAGAAAAACTTTCAAAATAGTCCAGACCAGCTACTTGAGTATATCCTTTTGCTACTAAACGGGCCTTGTATCTGTCAATGGTACCATCTGCATGATATTTGATTCTATATATCCACTTAGAACCAACTGCTTTCTTTCCTGCAGGTAAAGGTGTTAGTTCCCAAGTCTGATTATCTTCGAGAGCTTTAAGTTCTTGTTGCATGGCAGCAACCCACTCAGGATGCTTAGAAGCTTGGGTGTAAGTATAAGGTTCTTGAAGTTTGGACACATTAGTCATAAAAGCAGTGTAGTTTGGAGAAAATTGGGTAAGAGAAGAATCGTGGAGGGTAAAGTTGCAAATGTAATCATTTAACCATGAAGGAGGTTGTTTGGTTCGAGTACTAGTTCTGGGAGGTGGAATTGGAGGATCAGTTGGAGTAATGACAGTAGGAGGGGATGATGAGGAAGAGGATGGTAAGGATGATGTAGATATAGAGGGTGTAACAGAAGAATGTGTATCAGTGGGAGTAGAAGAAGAAGATGGTAGATGGTCAACCTGTGAATCAATAAAAGGTGTGTCCAAAGAAACAAGTGGCAAAGTGGAACCTGAAGAGTGCAGAAAAGAAGTGTCAGTAGCAAAAGGGAAAATATCTTCATATATTTTAATGTCACGAGTGACATGTATTTTCTTACTAACCAAATCAAAAGCTTTGTAAGCTTTCCTGCCAGAAGCATAGCCTATAAAAACACACTTGTGTGATCGAGGATCAAATTTATCTTTATGGGGAAGAGTATTTGTAATGTAGCATAGACTACCAAAGACTTTAAGTCTAGAATAATCAGGACTTGTGTTATAAAGAAGTTCATATGGAGTTTTCCAATTGAGTAAAGATGTAGGCAATCTATTTATTAAATAAGAGGCAGTGAGAATAGACTCCCCCCAAAACTGTTTTGGTAATTTGGATTGAAACATAAGGCTGCGAGCAATTTCTAGTAGATGTTTATGTTTGCGCTCAACCACCCCATTTTGTTGAGGTGTGTGAGCACATGAAGTCTGATGTATAATGCCCATTGTAGAAAAGAAATCTTGACATTGATTATTAGTGAATTCAGTGCCATTATCAGATCTGATGGCTTTAACTGAAGTGGAAAATTGATTTTGAACTTGAGTAATAAAAGTAATGAGGGTGAAAGGGACTTGGGATTTGTATTTAAGCAAGAAAGTCCATGTGACACGACTGTGGTCATCGACAATAGTTAAAATGTAATGACAATTGGTTAAGCTAGGAGTTTTATAAGGCCCCCAAAGATCTGTATGTAAAAGTTCCAAGGGATGAGCTGCTCGAGTAGTGCTAAGAGGAAATGGTAATCTGGACTGTTTAGCAAAGTGACAACTATCACAAGCAGTTAAAGAAGTGGGAGAAAAAGATGGCAAAACTGAAATATGATTAAGAACAGAAATAGGACAATGACCAAGTCGATTGTGCCATAGAACAGAAGAATGTGCAGGAGATTTAAAAGCATTACAAGCAATGTCATGTGAGTAGTCAGTAAGAAAACTATTTATTACATCACTGTCAAAAGACTTTGGAGTTAAAACATATAAATTCCCTTTCACTCCTGCCACAGCAATGATGCTTTTACTCTTCGGGTCCTGGAGAGTGCAACAATGTTTATGAAAAGTTAGAGAAATGGAAGTTTCAAACAGCAATTTATTAACAGAAATCAAATTGTAACGAAAATCTGGTAGAAAAAGAACATTGATAAGATGAAGAGTAGGGTGTAAATAAACATGACCATGTTTGGAAATATATTTAGTGGAGGAATCAGGAAGATGAACTCGAGTAGGAGGAAATAAAGGCTTAATATGTTGCAGCAAAGAAGGATTAAAACACATATGTGAAGATGCACCAGTGTCCAAAATCCAAGAATCAGAACTTAAAACCAAGTTTAAGGAATCAAGAGTACTACCAGCAAAATCAAGGGTGTTAGCAAAGCTAGCATGCTCATCAGTAGACTGGCCACGCATGTATTTACCCATCTCCTGCTTAAAGTAAGTAGAAAACATGGCTGCAAAATCTTCATTAGGTAAATCAGCAGAAGTAGAAGCATCAGGAGCAGTGGCTGCAAAATTAACAACAGCCTTTTTGGCTTGATTAGTTTTCAAATTTTCTTTGTATTCTTTGTACCAATCAGGGTACCCGTGAAGCTTGAAGCAAGTCTCACGAGTATGACCATCAACTTTGCAATGGTCACAATGCTTATCAGACTTTTTAACAAAGTCACGTTTCTTAACAGAAGATTTGGAGGCAACATCAGACTTGGAGACATCAGATTTAGCAGCAGAAGACTTAGCAAATAAGGCACTAACATCAACACTAGTAGGGGAATAAGTAAGAGATACATTTTTCTGACTTTCAGCAGAAACAACCATTGAAAAGGCTTTGCTCACCTTGGGTAATGGGTCAAGACTGAGGACTTGACTTCGGACAATGTCAAATTCATGACTCAGACCCATAAGAAATTGCAATAAACGAGTCCAAGCTGTGATGTCCTTCATCTTTTGAGTTATGCCACAAGTACAATTAGTACATTTACAAACAGGTAGAGGAATTAACCTGTCCAATTCATCCCAAGCTCGATGGAGCTTGCTATAATAAGTGGTGACAGAATCAGTGCCCTGCTGAATGGAGCAAATCTGACGTTGAATCTGATACAACTGGGGACCAGTGCTCAGACCATATCGATCTTCAATCTCTTCCCACAAGCGTTTGGAAGAGCTGCAGTAAATTAAAGTATCGGCTATATCTTTGGAAATGGAATTCATTATCCATGATTTAATCATGGAATCAACTCTTTTCCACTTTCGAAACAGAGAAGCATCAGTAGGAGCATCAAACGAACCATCAATGAAACCAACCTTGTCTTTGGCTTCAAGGGCAGTCCGGACAGCAACACTCCAGGTAAGATAGTTAGAAGTGGTGAGATGAGAGCTCACCAACGTCATGCCAGGATGATCGGAATGTTGAAGCAGCAACGGTCCATCATCCAACTTGGGTACAACAGGTGTCTCAACAACACCTTGAGTAGCACTGCTCGCAGAATCGGCCATTTTCAGATAGTAAAAGAAAGAAAATAGGGTAGAATAGTAGGGATCGGTGTAGGTTCTGATACCATGTACCAAATGATGATGAAAACGGCTGAAAAATTCATTTAGCTAAAGAATGTTTATATACAGCAAGACGAAGGCTGAGCTGCATGCCTTGACGTCAAAAAAGAGGTAACAAAATTCTAACTGAATTCGTACAGCTGGCACTAACTTCTAGAAACATATAACACCTAATTCCTAATATTTACATAAAGGAATAATCAGCTATATACACGAAAAATATGACTATATTCTTACAGTGGTGATGAAGAAGGTGAGGGTAGTAGTTTCCCATGTCTTGAAGAGTTGATTATAATTGATTGTCCCAGGTTGAGAAAGTCCCTGCCTCAGCATCTTCCCTCTTTGAAAAATTTAGTATTAAGAGGTTGCCCTAATCTGGAGAGTTTAATTCCTAAGGCGTCAAGAAGCAGGTTGAGAGATGAAGACAGTGCATAGATGGAATCACTTCCTCTGGATCACCATGGTTGGCTTTCATCCCTACGCTCTCTTGAAGTCTCATTGTCCCAAAATGATGGCTTCCCGCAAGGATTGGGATCTGCACCACCACCTTTCTCTTCAAGAAATTGAAATTCGTGATTCTGATGTGGAGTCATTCCCTGAGGAAGGATTGCTGCCACCTAATGTGAAATCTCTGAAATTTGAAAGGTGTTTAAAGTTAAAATCAATAAACTACAAGGGTCTTCTCCATCTCCAATCTCTTGAATCCTTACATTTTGAGAGATGTCCTATTCTAAGTTTCGAAAGCATTCCAGAGGTCGATGGCTTCCCAAAATCCATTTCCAATTTAACTATGTGGCTTGGCTGCCCATTGCTGGAGCAGCGATGCAAAAGGGAAAAAGGACAAGATTGGCATAAAATCTCTCACATCCCCAACATTCGTATGTGATGACTATAAAAGGTAGTTCCTCACATTTGTAATTTCTGTGCCTGCTTTATCTAACCCAATTAACTCACTCTTCTTTCTAATATATATATATATATATATGAAACGCATCTTCACCAGCAGAAGAAAGGGCAGCAGGATTACCAGGACCAGTGCTGCCTTCCTTCACTTGTTCTATAACACTAGTAAGTCTCCTTTCACTTATTTTACAGTCTCTTAATTTCTTCAATATGTATGAAAAATTATATCTATATCTCTTTCTGGTAGTCGGTCATATATAATAGTAAGATAAAATATTAATCACTAATTTTTTAAAATTATAAATTAAAATAAAAAATAATAATAAAAAGCAAAAGGTACATAGATCATGGAAGACGTGGGTTGTGATCAGGGAATTTCTCCCTCACCGGTCTCCACTTCCTTCCTCTACTCCTATAGATATATGGCCCCTTCCAAAGAAATAGATTTTATTATTTGAAAATTATCTTATATTATATGGCTCCACCCTTTTCTGGTCGTCCATGTTTAAAACTATAGTCTATGAAATTAAAAATAAGAGAAAATTTACTATTTGGTCTCTCTTTCTTTACTAAGTTAACAATTTAGTCTCTTATTTATTTTACATACATATTAACGGGCACACAAAGCAACTAGTATTTTATATATGCAAGTCATAAAATGTATAAATACGTATGAATTACATATTAATTAGTTTAACAAATGTTAGTGTTTAAAATAATAAAAAAAATTAATGGTTGCTAGAGAATATATTCATGCCATTTGCTTATGATCATTGTCTTTGTTCTTATTTTCTTTGGTGGTAAATTTTGTGATCATTGAGTTTTAGCTTTGCATGAATATTGTTTCTTGTGGTGGACGTACCTAGGCTACACCGACGCATTAATTGTTTGTGTTCATTTTTTTCCCACTCTTTTCCGCATTTTCATTACTTTGATTTGTGAGTTGTTGTTGGGAGACACTCTGAATTCTCCTAACAATGACCTTAGAAACTTACACACTTGGCTTTCAATTAGATCTTACTTGGACATGGGAATTCAAGATCCCTATGTCTTCAAATCACTATAAGATTTCATACTATACGTGTTTGTGGGAATAAATATATATGTCCAATGCTATATCACTAATCCTATTTTGACAAACTAATGTGCCTCTTACATGAAATGGTTTATGTACCAAGTTAACTATATCAGACCTATGGGCTCTTCATTTTTCTGCCTTATAATGAAGAGAAAACTACAAGACCTTAATTTTACATCATTTCTTGATTTCTTCCTTTCTTGTGCATAAATGTAGCATCATTAACGAGGGGAACAAAAGGGAACTTAGGAGTTCAACACCAACAGGAAATGCTCAAACTTCTGCACAAATGGTTCTCTCTATTATTATTTTGCGTTCAACTTATGTACTTTTTCTTTTCTTTTTTCTTTTACTGCTTCATATTTAGCAAGGCCTTTTGTATAATTGTATTAAGGTTGTGAAGGCTTGTGAAGCCTCTTTTTGTAAGAAAGTTTCTAAGATTTTGTGTTGATTTTCTTGAGGCACAAAGATTTTGTATACTGCTCTGTATCATTTATTGTAATGTGGTTACTTAATGATTATAAAATGTAGATTTTTGGAATACTCTGTTAACTTCTCATTAGGCTAATCAGAATAATATATACAAGGCTCTTATTCTAATTCAGGAAATAAAATAAATACATAATAAATGTGATAAAGCCTATTTACAATTACTACAATAAATAATAAAAGGTAAAACACACAATAGGGTCACCAACACTCCCCCTCAAGTTGGTGCAAAGATGTCACACATGCCCAACTTGAAAACTAGTGTGTGAAACATTTGTTTACTAAGGCCTTTAGTAAACACATCAGCAAGTTGCTTCTCTGACGTCACATAGCACAAATTAAGGATGCCACTAGTAACCTTCTCTTTGATGAAGTGTCTGTCAATCTCAATGTGCTTCGTTCGATCATGCTGAACATGATTCCGAGCTATACTAATAGCAGCCTTGTTGTCACAAACAAGGACAATTTTTCTCTTTCTAGTAAGCCCAGCTCTGCTAACAGTTTCTGGACCCACAGAATTTCACAAACTCCCTGTGCCATAGCCCTGTATTCTGCTTCTGCACTAGATCTAGCAACCACACTTTGCTTCTTACTCCGCCAAGTTACTAAGTTTCCTCCCACAAGAGTACAATATCCGGACGTGGATCTTCTGTCATCTAGTGATCCATCCCAATCAGCATCTGTAAAGGCTTCTATCCGGAAGTGACCATGCTTGGAGAAAAGTAATCCCTTCCTTGAGCTAGATTTTAAATATCGCAAGATGCGAAAAACAGCCTGCATATGGGATTCTCGCGGGTCATGCATAAATTAGCTGACCAAATTGACAGCATAAGCAATATCTGGTGTAGTGTGAGAAAGATAAATAAGCTTCCCAACAAGCCTCTGATATCTCTCCTTATCAACAGATTCTCCAACCCCCAATTGTAGTTTGATTACTTTCAATGGGAGATTCAGCTGGTTTACACCCAGTCATGCGAGTTTCCTTCAAGAGATCTAGAATATACTTCCTCTGAGAAATAAAGATTCCTCTTTTTGATTGAGCAACCTCAATTCCCAAGAAATATTGCAACTTTCCAAGATCTTTGATTTCAAACTCCTGAGCTAACAACTTCTTCAACCGAGTCATCTCCTCTCTATCATCTCCAGTCATAACTACATCATCAACATAGACTATAAGAAGAGTGAGTTTCCCCTCTTCACGCTTTATAAAAAGGGTATGGTCAGAATTGCTTTGTTGATAACCAAAAGAAATCATGGCATTATTGAATTTGTCAAACCATGCTCTCGGAGATTGTTTCAATCCATATAGAGCCTTCTTCAGCCTACACACTTTCCCTTGACTTTGTTCATTATTAAACCCAGGCGGAATTTCCATATACACTTCCTCTTCCAAGTCTCCATGGAGAAAAGCATTCTTCACATCAAATTGGTGTAAGTCCCAATCTAAATTGGCTGCACAAGATAACAAAACTCTAATAGAGTTCATCTTTGCAACTGGAGTAAAAGTCTCATGATAATCCACTCCATGAGTTTGTGTGAATCCTTTGGCCACCAATCTTGCTTTGAAGCGTTCTATTGAACCATCAACTCTATGTTTCACAGTGAACAGCCATTTACAACCCACCAATTTTTTGTCAAGTGGAGAGAGACCAACTCCCAAGTTTCATTCTTGGACAAGGCTTTCATTTCTTCAACCATTGCTTGCTTCCACTTGGGATCTGTGACCGCTTCCTGCCAATTCTATGGAATAGACACAGAGAAAATAGACAAGGCAAAAGCTCTATACAATGGGGAAGGGGAGTCATAAGAAACAAAGTTAGACATTGGATACAAAGGACGTTTGGTACAAGACCTAACTTCTTTTCTGTGAGCAATGGGCAAATGAGAATTATCAAGGGAAGAGGATACCTCACCAGTGGAAGAAGATTCAGCAGGTTCAATAGATTGCATGATGGCTTCTTCAGGTTTGTCATCACTCTTTCTCCTAGAGTAAGTATTCAGATCTGGTCTGTTCAACCTTTCTAGCCTTTGAACATCAATCTCCCCCTGGACAACAGTTTCCCTTATGTCACCCAAGTCAAGGACCACCTCTTCTATATTACTCTCCCCCTGAGGAGGTGATGAGGCTGAGTCAAAGTAGGGTTCAGTTTCACGAAAAGTGACATCCATACTGACAAAGGTTTTTCTAGAGGGAGGATGATAACATTTGTACCCTTTCTGAGTAGGAGAATACCCTATAAAGACGTATTTAAGGGCTCTAGGGTCGAGTTTACCAACATTCCTAGTGGGGACAAAAAAAACACAACCAAACACCTTAGGAGGAACAACAAAGTTATGGTTACCAATTAAAACTTCAAGAGGACATTTAAAGTCGAGTGTTTTTAAAGGCATCCGGTTAATAAGATAAGCTGCAGCTAACACGGCATCCCCCAATAATGTTTAGGTAAGTTCATGGTAAACATAAGAGACCTGGCTACCTCAAGAAGGTGTTGGTTTTTTCTTTCAGCCACTCCATTTTGAGCACTAGTGTATGGACAACTAGTTTGATGAATAATCCCATGACTTTCCAAATAAGAATCTAGGTCAGAATTCACATACTCAGTCCCATTATCAGTTCGCAGAATTTTTATCTGAGCATTAAATTGAGTGCAAACCATTTTATGAAAAGATTTAAAGGAAGAAGCAACATCAGATTTACTTTTTAACAAATAAACCCAAGTAGTGCGAGTACAACAATCAATGAATGTGAGAAACCACCGACAACCAGACAAGGAAACTGTTTTTGTAGGACCCCACGCATCAGAATGAATAGTCATAAAAGGAATTGAACTCTTACTGTTACTTAAAGGATAAGAAACTCTGGTATGCTTGGCAAACTCACAGGCATCACAAAATAGGGTTTCAACAGAGAGATTTGTGAACAGTTTAGGAAAGAGTTTCTTTAACACAAAAAACGAGGGATGCCCTAACCGTCTATGCCACTGGATAATCTCCTGACGAACATCCTTATTAACTCCAAGAAGGGCTTGACCTGAGTTACAAACAGTGTCAATCACATACAAGCCATTATGCAATCTACCACTGCCAATCTTCCTCCCTGTATGAAGATCCTGGAAGACACAATGATCAGGATAAAAAACAACTTTACAATTTAGGTCTTTTGTAATGGAACTAACAGACAAAAGACTAACAGGAAATTCAGGTGCATGACGGACAAAAGAAAGATTAATGTCAGAAGTGCAATGAACTGAACCAGTCCCACAAACAGGAGATTGAGACCCATTGGCAATTCGAACAAACTCCCCTTTGGGACATGGAGAATAATAAGATAGATCTTTAGAGGACCCAGTCATGTGTCTATTCGCACGGAATCAACAATCCAAGTGGGGACATGGGCATTAAAAGCCATACCTGAATGCATATAGTTAGAAGAGCTAACCACATGAGAGTCAAGTTTGGTTAATAGCCGCTGAAAAAGTCGAATTTCATCCGAAGAGAGAGAGGCTCCAGGTGCAACATCCCGAGAAGTATTTCTCAACACTTTAGAGTCACTCATCGTGAAAAAGTGAGGAAAACAAGAGAAGTCAGCCCAAAAAACTCCAGAAAAGGCCAAAAAATCGCTGAAAAACGAACTCCAAAAAACGATGACCGGCGCGTGGGCGAGTGGCGGCGCGTGCGGCGTTAGACGGCTACCGGATTTTGGGTTCTGGCCGGCGAGATGGTCGTCTGTCCAATGATGGTGGCGGTGACGCAAACAGAGCTCCAGAAGTTCGCAAATCGTGAAAAAAACACAGACTGTCCAGAAATGATCGAGCGGCCCGTGCAGTGGAGAACAGCGGCCGGATGTAGGGGTTATGTCGGCGATACGGTGGGGAGTCTGATTCTGATGGCGGTGAGAGCAATGGAGGGAGAAAACTCGACCTCAAGGTAGCCTAGGGTTTATCAATCTAGGGTGGTGACGGCTATGAGGGAGAAAACTCAACCTCAAGGTCAAGTCAGGAACTTTAGGGTTGCAGGAGGAGAAAAAAGCTCACTTCAAGGCAACCTTACTCTGATACCATGTAGATTTTTGGAATACTCTGTTAACTTCTCATTAGGCTAATCAGAATAATATATACAAGGCTCTTATTCTAATTCAAGAAATAAAATAAATACATAATAAATATGATAAAGCCTATTTACAATTACTACAATAAATAATAAAAGGTAAAACACACAATAGAGTCACCAACATAAAACTCTCAAGCTTTGTGCTTGAGGAGAGGACGTAGGATTCAAACTTTTGAATCTGAATCTCTATAAATGTGGTGTCATCTTCTTCTTCCCTTATCTTACAATTTTAAATACTAAACTAGCTCAAAGGAACATCACTTTTAAAATGTGCTTTTGTATTCAAAGATTCTTCCCAAACTAAGCCAAATTTGGTTAAAAGAGTAAGTAAACTTTACTTGATATTTTAAAATTTTAAGATATATTTAAAAAAAAAAACTTTAAAAGGGATAACAAGTTACCTTTGAACAACCTAAGCTTCTATTTTACATTGCCTTTGCTTTTTCTGCTGTCAGATATTAATAAAAAAAAAAATACATGAGTGTCATAATAGAATTTTGTTTGGAATACAGAAAATACATATAAAATGGAGCTGCTTTGTTGCCCAAAACAAATTTCAATTCCAACATATCTGTCATTGAAAGGAGAGTTTACTTGTAGGGATTCATGATTTCACTGTCCAAAATCACACTGAGATTTCCTAATCATATACGTTTTATGAGTTTCTCCAAAATCAATCATATTTTTGCTTCAAAGTTTGACTAAAGATTTCAAGCAGACTGAGAAATTAGAATATGAGGATTATTCAACTACATAATTTTCTACTCATGAATTTTATTTTAGGAGTTTAATCTCCTTTCAATAGAAGAATCTAGCTCATTCTCTTTAACAGTGACAATTTTGTGTCAATTTTGATTTTTTTTTTTTTATTCTTTTAGTTTGGTGAAAATAAGGTTAATGAATATACAAAATTAAGAATATAGTCCCACTTCAATCTCTTCAATTGTAATTTTTTTTTAAATATAATTAATCCCTCAACCACTTTAGTTTTGTACCCAAATCCCTTTTCAGATTAGAAATTTGGGGCAATTGTCCATTAGCCAAAAGGAGACAGTACAAGATTGGTCTAAAATGTCTCACATTCATCACATATGGATTCATTAGATTGAGATTACTAAAACTACTCATTTCAACACTACTTTATAGTTTTTAAAGGTGTTTTCTCTTCAATTCAGAAATTCACCCTCGTCTTTATAATTTACTAATTCTCTGCTTTATCTAACGTTTTTTCCCCAGTTTCTGATAAAAGACACTTATGGTTTGTGACAAGGGAAGGAGGATTATAACTAAACTAGCTTTAAGGAAGATTACTTTGAAAAAGGAAATTTTGTTCTCTAAGATTTTTCTTAGTACTTGAGTTTTTGAAATAATAATGACGCTAAAAGGAGCATGTATAAGATCATTAAAGAAAATTGAAAACTTTAAAAAAATTCCACATACCCCATTCAGTACATGCCTATATATGTTTAACTAATATAAAAGGGTTTTTCAGTTAACTGATAGAAATAAGGAATGGAAGAAAACGTTATAATGGAGAGAGTTTGCAAAAGTATGCTTTAAGGAAACACTTCTATACACACAAGTGGCACAATGTGATGGCATAAAAGACGAGAAAATATAAAAGTAATGTTACAATGTGTTTACTTTATTATGTAGTATGTATAGTCTTTTAGATGACTTGTATTCAATTAATTACTAGGGTCAAGTATTCTTGATAAGATCAGGGATGACTTGTAGTATGTTCCAATGTATTCAGTGCTCACAGTTCACATCAACACTACTACTTATTGTTTTAAAGGTACTTTCTCTTCAATTCAGTAATTCACCCTCATGTTAGAGAAGGTTCCTTTGACTGGTTTATTAGAGAATTTTGCTTGCTATGCTGAGACCATGTCTGGAAGTATTACTTTTTTCCTTATAAGTCTCATCTGAAATATTTATCCTTTAAAAAAAATATTTATTCTTCATTTTTTTTTGTCTGTCTTAATATTTTGTTGGGTTCTTCTTAATTAGATTATGTTTATTTGTATGCTGCAACAGAGGGAATCTTGTAAGTTTTTAATCCATTGGAACAGATCAAAACTTGTACTAGACCACATGGAAACGTTTTCTTTTCCCTATGAAGCCTGTTAGGAATCAGATTTGATTATGTAAATCAATCTGAATTAAAGTGTTGACCCTAGAGATTAGCCTAAATATCAGCCTAGATGTTAGAGATTTTAGAATCAATTGTATTAATTATATTTCCAAGAATAGACTATCTACTCTTGTATAAATAGCCAGGACATTCAGAAATATATAACACAATCAAGAAAAGTCTTTCCCACACTCTACTCTCTCGTTCTATATTTTTATATATTTTTATTTTACCAAAAATCAACATGGTATCAGAGCATTTTGATCCTGGATGAGGAAGAATTTTTTCCTCACTGGTTCTGAAAAATGTCTTCCCTTCTTCCTCTGTCCAGTGAGTTACCTCTTTAGTTAGTCCACTTTCAGTTCTTCCATTTTGTGTCACAGCCTCTGATTCTGAAATTTCTTCCCCTGTCCAGTGAGTGCATTTTGTTGGCAGATTACTCATGTTAGCTGATTTTTCTTCAATCCTTTTTAATGGCCTTGTGGTTCTAAAAAGAGTACAAGCTCCAATGAAGAAGAGAGCCTCTGAGACTCTAAAAGAAAAACGCAAGCCAATACTATTGATTATGGCCCCTGAGGTTCAAAAGGAGTACAAGCTCTGACAAAAAAAGAGAGCCTCTGAGACTCGAAAAAGAACACAAGCCTACACAGATTCTATGACCTCTGAGATTCATAAAGGAGTACAAGCTCTAATGGAAAATAGAGCCTTTGAGATTGAAAAATGAACTCAAGTCATCACTACTTTCATCTTTACTTTCATCTTTCATTGATGAAATCATCTTTCAGCCTTTATTGCCCGTCAACAATGCAATTCTCAGCTTGAGGGGGAGTCTCAAAGAAGATTGTTCAAGAATGTGTTTTCCTAGTTTTTTTTTTGTCAAAAATTATGATGTATGAGTTTTTATGTTTTAGAATATTTTTGTAGCAAGTTGGGCATGATTAAAATCTATGCTCCAACTTGAGGGGGAGTGTTAGGAATCAGATTTGATTATGTAAATCAATCTGAATTAAAGTGTTGACCGTAGAGATTAGCCTAAATATCAGCCTAGATGTTAGAGATTTTAGAATCAATTGTATTAATTATATTTCCTAGAATAGACTATCTACTCTTGTATAAATAGCCAGGACATTCAGAAATATATAACACAATCAAGAAAAGTCTTTCCCACACTCTACTCTCTCGTTCTATATTTTTATATTTTACCAAAAATCAACAAAGCCAAGTTCAACAACTTTTTTCCAGTTTTCCTACCTGTGAATCTGTGATGACTGATGAACATATAGGGTGATAAACCATCTTTCTCACATTCCACTCTCTCATTCTATATTTTTATATTTTATTAAAAATCAACATGGTATCAGAGCCTTTTGAGCTTGGGTGAATTTTCTCCAGTTCTGAAAATTTCTTCCCCTTCTTCTATTTGAGTCTTTGTTTATGCGTCCAGTGAGTCTCACTGTTCATGCTTTTTTTTTCCTTTCTTCGGTTGTCTCAACCTATTCTCATTTTCATCCATTCTCTGTCTATTGTGATTTAGTAATTTCTTATTTGTCCTCTTCTCAAATGTTTTTTCACTCAAGTTTGTTGATGACTGAAGTTTGTGGTTATGGATGTGTTCTCATTCCATCCCTTCTCACATTATTCATGGCTGTGTTTTTCATTCCAGCCTCCTCTCTTTGTGACTTCATCCATGGGATCATGGCTGTGTTTTCATTCCAGCTTCTTCTCCCCATATGATTTTAGTCACAGGATCATCATTCCTTCTCTCAGCAACTTCAGTGGTGATTTCCTTTGAGTTGTCTACTTTGTTTGCCTTTTATTTGTTTTACAACTGTGTCTTTGGGTCTCCTTTACAAGTCATTCATGATGTTAGATCTCCTTTGGTGTCTTCTTTGTGAGGAGTTATGTGCTTCTTCCTTCGCCGAACTCACTTTGTCTCACCAATTTTGGTGTCTTCAGTCCTTGTTTTGGCTGCTTTAAGAAGTTTTCAGTGCTTTCTGAGACATCACTTCAGAGTCCACTAGACATTGCAATTCTTGAATGTTTTGAGATCACTATTTAAGGTGACATTTTGAGACAACACTGATAGAAGATTTGGTGGATGTCTCCTTTAAATCCAATGGATGTTGCCACTCTTTTGGACCTTAGAGATCACACTACATGGTGACTATTTGAGATATCACTGACTGGGGGAGTCTTAGAGAAGTTTGTTTAAGAGTGTTTTTATTAGTTTGCTTTGTTTTGTTTTCACTTATGATGCATGTGTTTTATGTTTTAGAATAACTTTGTAGCAAGTTGGGCATGATTAAAATCTATGCTCCAACTTGAGGGGGAGTGTTGTAAATCAATCTGAATTAAAGTGTTGACCCTAAATATTAGGCTAGATATTAGAGATTCTATAATCAATTATGTTAATTGTATTTCCTAGAATAGACTATTTTCTCTTGTATAAATGTCCTATGACATTCAGAAATATAAAAATAATCAATAAAAAGTCTTTCTCACATTCCACTCTCTCATTCTATATTTTTATATTTGATCAAAAATCAACAATATTATAATTTCTTGGTGTCTTCTCTTCTATGCTATACACTCTATTCATTTATTGTTATTTTTCCTCTTAACATTTGTATCCATAACTAAACTAACTCTAAGGAAGATTACTTTGAAAAAAGAAATTTTGTTTTCTATTTTTCTGAGTACTTGAGTTTTTAAAATAATAAGGTTAAAGGAGCATGTAAACATTAATTGATAATTCAAGACTATTAAAGAAAGGGTAAATTGCAATTTGGTACCCTGTGGTTAGGGGCGGTTCCCCTTTGGTACCCTGAAAGAAAAATTTTTGCATTGTGGTACCCCGTGGTTTGCTCCGTTAGCGATTTGGTACCCTGAGGTTTTTTTCTGTTAGGATTTAACGGCAAATGTTAGTTAAAATGTCAAAAATCTCCCAAAAAGTCTTCTCTTATGCGTTTAAGTCCTTT
>QANZ01007074.1:107667-121468 GCA_003254925.1 Chamaecrista fasciculata
GTTCTTCTATATGTTTGAGTAAAATATATAATTGAATCCAAATTTTTTTTAAGGTACAATCTTTTTCTAGTCCCATTATTACATTTTTTTTCAAAAAAATAGAATAAAAACTTGTGTAGTGTTTTTTTTTGTCCCAATATTCTTTTATTTGTTTTATTAAAATATATAATTGAATACAAAATAATTTTTGTTAAGATACAATCTTCTTCTAAACTCGTTATAACATTTTTAAAAAAAAGTGAAAAAATTGGAAAAGTTTATATTCATATTTGTTGGCAGTCTAGTCCTTAAACTATGAGATAAGTTCATTTCGGTCATCAAAATATTTGTTATATTTTCGAGTGTAAACTTCAATTCAATCCCTCTTTTTTTTTTTTTAAATATATCTGACAAAGTTTTTTGAAAAAATTGAAAAGAGTTAAAACTATTTCTCATTCTGTTTTGTTTATCAAACTATGAGATTAGTTGCATTTAGGTCCGCAAACAGTTGTTTGTTTTTTTAATTGGTAATTGAATATCAGAAATAAACCTAATCATTGATATTCCAATTTTCTATAGGACCCCAGTTATTATTTACACATTTTAAGGACCAATTCATTGGATCGGTACAAAATAATGGACCAAATTGTACGTTTACAATAGTTTCCATGTTATTTGTATTCTAGTCCCCAAACTATTGTTTGTTATTTTTTGGTCATTGAATTTCATAAATAAACCCGATTATTGATGGTTGCAATTTTCTATGGGCCCCGAGTTATAATTTACACATCTTAAGGACTGATTGTTGAATCAATACAAATTCATGGACCAAATTGTATTCTTAAAATAATTTTATTGTTATTTTCATTTTGGTCCATCATCTCATCCAATGAGATGGACCCTAAACCCATCATCCAAAAATATCTCATTCTCACGCTTTTCAAGATCATCTCATCTCAATATCATTCCAATCAAACCACACCCAAACACATATCATCTCATCTCATTATCTCCATCTCATTTCATTATTTCCTACCATTTCTACCCTTATACAAATTAAAAAAATCCATAAACCTATTTCAACCAACCACAATCATTGCATACCCTTTTATATAATTTCACACCCTATTTAACATTATTTTCTCTCAAATCATCCAAACATCAATCCATCATTTTCATCTCATCTAATCACTTCATCATCTCATCTCATCCAGTTGGATGAGATTGGTTGAAATTTTCAAATTCCCAAACAGGCCTAAAACTACTTAGTACTCACATCAACACCACTACTTATTTTTTATAAGGTGCTTTCTCTTCAACTCAGTAATTCATCCTCATGTTTATACATTTGCTATAATTCTCTGTACTTTATCTAACATTGTTTCCTCATTTTCTGATAAAAGCTATTATACAATAGTTTAATATATAGTAAAACTAAATGTATCAGATTTTGCAAAAAAAAAAAATGTATCAGATTTTGCAAGCATTTTATACTATAGAAAATCAGTCTTTTGGGGCATTAGCTATATGAACGCCTCAATCATCGTTGAGAGAACAGACCATTATTTTCATCAAAAAAAATGACCAGCCACACAGATTTTCGTTTCCCTAGGAAATATATGTGCATTCTCAACATCTCATTTTTTTTATTTTGATTCTCTTATCTACAAATCATGATTAACTGATTTACTATCTGCATCTAATACCTTCTTATATTAACATTTTCAAACATCTAATGTAAACTTTATTTTGGATTAGGTTGCACTTGAACGGACACGGGTACTTGTTCGGATACGTAGTACGGTTAATTTTAGAAAATATGAGGTACGGGTACGACAATATTTATTTAAATAAAAAGTTATAAAACATAAATTTATATGATTATCTTTTAAAAGTATAAATGTTTTGTTTATTAATCTAACAAAAATAAAGTTTCAATATAACAAAAAAAGACAAAATATAAAAATTTATATTTATAATATTTAAAAGTATCCAAGAGTATTCATAGAATACATGTACTGTTAGAAAAATATAGTAGGCTTTTGATAGAACACGAAAACAGAGTAGGCTTTGATAGTGTGGTCACTGTCCTTAAGGAAATTAAGCCCCCACTATTTGTATGNATGGACACTTCATTTTGAGGGCGTGTCGCCGTGTCGGACACGTGTCAGTGTCCGACACCCGTACGACACCGACACGACACATATTCATAAATTTTAAAATATAAATCAATTTTTTGTGACTTTAACATGACATATAAGAGAAAATAATAATACATACAACATATATTATGAATAAAACTTGTAATTTTTAAATTTTTCATTAAAAATTATGAATATTTAATTATTTATATATATAAATATATGGCGTGTCGTGTCGCGTAATTTTGAGAGTTTAACGTGTCGCTGTGTCCGTGTCCGTGTCGTGTCCCGTGTCCGTGTCAGTGTCCATGCTTCCTAGATTATATGTATATACATATATATATATATAATTCAATTATTATAAATGACTTAACAATCATTTATATACCCTTCTCAATTCTATAACTTATCCAATGTGGGACTTTAATTACTAACTATACTAACATGTACAAGTACGATACTATTTTTGAAGTATCCGTCCTTCAAAGATTTTGGACTTGCAGAGTATTTAAGTATTAGTAAACATTGCTCCACCATATGCTTTTCATTGTTCTTTCTAAATTTCCTAATTTTATTTAATAATGGAAATTTAGACATTATTTACAATTTTTAAAGTACGATTAGTTAGGCTTGCATAGAAGAATATTAAAACAGTTCAGCAAAATATGGTTGGAGTGATATACAATACAAATAAACAAGAAGAAAGGCACAAGAAGTAAAATTGTTGCGTGTTAGTTCAGTAATTCCATGATTCTATGTTCTATGTATGTTCTTAACTCATACTAAAGGAGAAGTATAAGCAAGAAACCCAGATCGAGAGGAAACTTGAACCAAGAGTGAAAGCTTCAGTTATATAGTCTTATTACAATAAACAAGAAGAAAAAGTTGCAATGAACAAGAAGAAAAGAAAAGAATGAAAGTTGCTTGTTGATTGAGTTATTCCGTATTTGAAATATTCTATTCCCAATGATAAGTAAAAGTATACCTTTAAATGTCTTCTCTGACAATATTTATAACATTTGTCAGTATAATTAAACATTCATTTGTGTATATATATATCACAAAACCAAGGATCAAGAACTCACAAATTACTGACCAATCTTACGGCACTATATATCTATTGTGACTGCTCAATATCTGCTTAGAAGGCGTGTGAAGGCGTGCGAAGCCCTCTTGTTGTAAGAAATTTTCTATGATTTTGGGTTGTTAAAATTTAGGGCTAGGTGTTTATAAATGATATTTTTCTCTAGGCATAAAGATTGTGAACATTGTGGTGTATTTTTCATTGTACTGTGATTACCTATTAATTATAAAACTCTCAAACTTTGTGTTGAGGAGAGGATAGGATTAAAATTTTGAATCTGAACTTCTATATATTGCAGTGTCATTAGCTTTTTTCCCTTACTTTTTTATTCTAATAACAGAACTCAATTATGCGTCATTTTACTTTCATTGTGTATTACTTATTTCCTTATAAGCTTCTGGGCAAGCAGCAACTGATTTTTTTTTTAATGTTTGTTCTTCAACTGATTTGTGTATTACTTATTTCCTTAAAATTTTGTTCTCAGATTATCAAAGAGTGTATATATTCTTGAAGTTTTTATTTCAGAGTCATTGGACTGAAAAGTTATCTAATATATAACGCAATAATGCAAGCCTTAATTATTGTAATACTAAAGTTCAATAAGGTTTTTTTGTTGGATATTATTATAAAATGATTGCTTCCCGCATGGATTGGAGTACAGAAAAGCATATAAAAATGGAATTGCTTTAATTTATTGCCCAAAACAATTTCAATTCTAATGTACCTGTCTACTGTCATTCAAATAATTATTGTTCCTTTGAGTCCGTTGGTTGTAGTTTTAGTTGGATCATTAGATCTGTTAATTTGACAACTGATTGTCTTGCCAATTTGTCTTACACGAGGATGGATCCTCTTGGATGACTTGCAAACCCCCCCACCTTCATTAGTTGATATCCTGTCTAGTGATGCTGCTTATTTTGCTTTGTTTTCGTTTGTACTGTGCTTGGCTTTGCCTTACTTTTGAATGAATTATGTATGAGGCCAAGAAAATAAAACGAGAGTTTACTTGTGGGGATTCATGATTTCAATGTGCTCAATTCACTCTGAGATTTCAAACTACTTTTTATGAGTTTCTCCAGAATCATTCATATTTTCGCTTCAAAGTTTGACTAAAGATTTCGAGCAGCTTACGAAATAAGAATATGAGAATTATTCAACTACACGATTTTCTAGTCATGGATTTTGTTTTAAGAACTAATAAATCTCCTTTCAATATAAAAATCTAGCTAATTCTCTTTAACAGTGACATTATTATTGTGACAATTTTGATTTCTTTAAGTTTGGTGAATAGAAGGTTAAATAATATACAAAATTAAGAATATATAGTCCCACTTCAATCTCTTAAACTGTAAATTTTTTTTTTTGAAATATAATTAATGCCTCAATCATTTTAGTTCTTTACCAAAATGGCTTTTCCAGATTAGAAATTTGGGGCAATTGTCCATTACTTAAGGAGTGACGCCAAAAGGGGAAAGGACAAGATTGGTCTAAAATGTCTCACATTCATCACATATGGATTCATTAAAAAAGATTACTAAAACTGCTCACTTCAACACTACTTACTTACTGTTGTTTTTTAGACTATCATTGAGGTAACTAATGATTATTCAACTTGTTTCTTTATGTGACCCTTTTTTTTTTTTTGGTTGCTTTAGTTTGA
Organism: Chamaecrista fasciculata; assembly: GCA_003254925.1. NCBI lineage: Eukaryota > Viridiplantae > Streptophyta > Magnoliopsida > Fabales > Fabaceae > Chamaecrista > Chamaecrista fasciculata. The sequence continues at coordinate 112,532 of QANZ01007074.1, forward strand.
CTGATAAACAATACAAATAAACAACTAATGATTTCTCAACTTGTTTCTTTATGGGACACTATGAGTATGTTCTGTATGTTCTTAAGTAATATTAAAGGAAAAAGTATATGCAAGAAACCCAGGGAGGGAAGTTGAACCGAGTGAAAGCTTCAGTTAGATAGTCTAATTACAATAAACAACAAGAAAGTTGAAATAAACAAGAAAAGCAAAGAATGAAAGTTGCTTGTTGATTGAGTTGTAGTAGAAATATTCCTTGCCCCATGATAAAGAATAGTATACCTTCTGAAGACTTCTCTGACAATTTTTTAAACAAACATCGTTATAATTAAACATTAATATACATATTAATCAACAAGAATATATATCATAAAATATGTATATATATCACAAAACCAAGTACCAAGAACCCACACACTCCAGTCCCATCTTACTGTGCTAATTATCTCTTGTGACAGATCAGTATCTGCTGTTTGCAAACAAAACACCATGGCTGAGTTGGTGGGTGGAGCATTTCTCTCTTCTTTCCTTCAAGTGGCTTTTCAGAAATTGGCTTCTTCTGAGATGTATGATTTCTTCCGAGGCAGAAACCTGAAGGAGGGACTGCTCAAAAAGCTCAACATTATCCTGATTTCAGTCAACCAAGTTATTGAAGATGCAGAGGAAAGGCAGTACAGAAACCAAAATGTGAAGAGGTGGCTTGATGATCTCAAAGATGAAGTCTTCAAGGCTGGGGACCTCTTGGATGAGATTGCTACTGAGGCCTCACTACAGAAGCTGTCTTCTGGATTTCAAAATGCTTCAAGAAAGGTACGAGGCTTCTTTAATCGTCCTGTTAATCTGTTTGACGAAACAATTGAGTCAAGGCTTCAACAAGTGCTTGACAACCTAGAATATCTCATCAAACAAAATGAGATTCTAGGATTGAAGGCTGACTTTGGTACTGTTGGCACCCAAGTGGGAGTCAACAGGAAACTGTTCAAAAGATTGCCAACTTCATCTTTAATAGATGAATCTGCTATGTATGGCAGAGATGGTGATAAAGAGAACATAATAGACAAGTTATTGTCACACCGTGGCAATGAGCCTGTGAATGTGGTTGCCATCACAGGTTTGGGGGGGATGGGTAAGACCACCCTTGCTCGGCTTGTGTACGAAGATCAAAGGATGAAGGATCAGTTTCAACTCAGAATCTGGTTGACCGTGTCAGAAGAATTTGACGTTCTACGGATTACAAAAGAAATTCTTCAAAAACTGGAATGTCCAACAAAAGACTCTGATGATCCTCGACTTCAACTTAAGGAGATATTGAAGGGGAAGACATTTTTCCTTGTTCTTGATGACGTGTGGAATGAGAATCGTCAAATGTGGGATGCTTTGCAAGCTCCTTTCAACTACGGTGCTTCAGGAAGTAAGATCCTTGTGACAACTCGTAATAAAAAGGTAGCAGATGTCATGAACTCAGCCCACGTGCATCCTCTAAAGAAACTGGAAGATGAGAATTGTTGGAAGTTATTTGCAAAACATGCATTTAGTAACCAACAAAATGGGATGGACCCAGACCTTGTACCAATTGGTAAAAAAATTGTAGAAAAGTGTGGAGGGTTGCCTTTGGCAATAAAAACTTTGGGAAGTTTATTGCGCACGAAACTATCTCCCAAGGATTGGACAAAGATTTTGGAGAGTGATATATGGAACTTATCAGAAAATGATAGCAATATAATCCCATCTCTAAGATTAAGTTACCATTATCTACCCTCAAATCTTAAGCAATGTTTTGCTTATTGTTCTGTCTTTCCTAAGGATTACGAGATAGAGAAGGATGTGTTAATCCAATTATGGATGGCAGAGGGTCTCTTGTCTTCTAGCTTGAGAGGTCAAAGCATGCAAGAAGTAGGCAATGAATTCTTCAATGATCTAGAGTCGAGGTCATTCTTTGAACCATCGAAAAGTAATGAAGATTACTTTGTTATGCATGACCTTGTGAATGATTTAGCAAAGTCTGTGGTTGGAGAGTTTTGTTTGCAGTTAGAAAGTGATTGGGCTGGAGGAGATATTCCAATAAAGGTCCGTTACTTGTCATATTTCGGCAAAGATTATGCTAAGGTTCAATATTTACCTTCTTCTGCGTGCAGCCAATTAAGAAGCTTCATGTTGCTCGGACGTTGGTCCTATGCTTTTGAAATTTTCCGTGGGAGAAAAGGTGATATAGTGGATACTCTGTTTTCAAGAGCTACTGATTTCAATCATATGCGGGTGTTATCTTTGAATAGATATTATGATGTGAAATGGTTGAGGAATAGTATTGGCAATTTCAAGCATTTACGTTATTTAGACTTTTCTTACAGTGAAATCAAGAATTTGCCTAGTTCAATATGTTTGATGATAAATTTGCAAACTTTAAAGTTAAAAGGTTGCGAGAGGTTGACTAAGTTGCCATCCGGTTTAACGAAACTCATGAATTTGTATCATCTTGACTTGGAAGGAAGTGGAATTAAGAAGATGCCGAAATACATGGGAAAGTTAACTCAGCTTGAAACGATGAGTCAATTTGTGGTGGGAGAGAAGAAAGGATATGATTTGAAGGAATTAGGGGCCCTAAATCGTATTAGGGGAACACTCGTTATTTCAAAGTTGGAAAATGTGATTGATCCAGCGGGAGCAAGAGAGGCAAAAGTTAAAGATAAGAATTTGGAAAAATTAGAGTTGAGGTGGAAAAAGGTTAAAAGCCAGAGAGTGGTAGAAGAGGAAGAAGAGCAGATATTGGTCGCCTTCCAGCCTAATTGTGACGTCATTAAAGAGGTTGTAGTTGAAGGTTATGGGGGTGCAAAATTTCCAAATTGGTTCAGTGGTTTTCATTTGCCCACTGTAGTATCTTTAAAGTTATCAAGTTGCAGATCTTGTACTAATCTCCCACCATTGGGGCAGCTTCCTTTGCTCAAGAAACTTGAGATTTCTGAATTTCGTGGAGTAAAGGTGATCGGAGAAGAGTTCTACGGGAATGGGTCATCATCATTCAGATCCCTTTCATATTTAAGTTTCACCTTTATGTATGAATGGGAAGAATGGAATAATGTAGGTGGTGAGGAAGAAGGTGAGAGTAGTTTTCCATGTCTTGAAGTGCTTTTTATATTCAGGTGTCCCAAGTTGAGAAAGTCACTGCCTCAGCATCTTCCGTCTCTGAAAAAGTTAGAATTAAATGAGTGCAAGAATCTGGAGAGTTCAGTTCCAAAGGCGTCAAGAAGGAGGTTGAGAGATGAGAGTGCAGAGATGGAATCGCTTCCTCACCAACATCATCCTTTGCATTCATCCCTACGCTCTCTTGATATCTGGAATTGCCCCAAAGTGATAGCTTCCCGCAAGGATTGGGATCTGCACCACCACCTTTCCCTTCAACAAATTAGAATTGCTGAAGATGAAGAAGTGGAGTCGTTCCCTGAGGAAGGATTGCTGCCACCTAATGTCAAGTCTCTGATATTGTGGGAGTGTTGCAAATTAAAAGAAATAAACTACAAGGGTCTTCTCCACCTCCACTCTCTTCAATCCTTAGAGATTGTTAGCTGTCCAATTCTGAGTTTCGAAAGCATTCCAGAGGTTGACGGTTTTCCAATATCCCTTTCTCATTTAACAATTTTGGGTAACTGCCCATTGCTCGAGCAGCGATGTGAAAGGGAAAAAGGACAAGATTGGCATAAAATCTCTCACATCCCCAACATTCATATCTAGTAAAGGTAATTCCTCCATCTCTGCTACCTTTACTTGGTCCCGTCAAAAGAAATTAGATTTCATTATTTCACAATTTAAATTTTATATATGTAAGTCATGAAATATATAAATCATTATGAAAAAAAATACGACCACATATATACATCATGCTATTTGCATTTGCTTCTCATTGCCTTTTTCTTATTCGTTTTAATTTGGAGGTAAAAAACATACGATGATCTAAATCTAGAATATTTTTTACTCTCTAGAATATGAACTCTATTTACCATTTTAATGCTTTTATTATTACTTTAAAGTTATTTACAAATTTCAACACATAGTCAAATGAATCCCATAATGTTTCTCTTTTTTTTGTACAAATAATGTTTCTCTTTCTATATAATAGTCACTAACAAAAAAAAGAAGAAGAATCATATCAGAAGGCCTAATTCATTATATACTGTTGGCCAAATAAAAAAATTCATTTTTATTTTTATTTATAATTTTATTTGTGTCAATTAAAAAAATTAGGAATATACGCGTGTATATGTATCACATAAGTGAGAAATTTTGATTTTTTTCAATCTCAGCTAAAGCACAACGCACAAAAATCTGGTCTGTTATTTATACTATTATCAGTGAGAATTTTAATGTTGAGCTTGTTTTATTGACTTCACTTAACTTGAAATAGCCCTAATCAATTTCCAATATTTTTTAATGTGAAGGATTTTCAATGTTGAAAGCAATCCTTTTCACTGGTGACTGGTGATCGAGAAAGCACACATATGTCTATATCACGAAAAAAAAATTCTCAAGTCTGCCATTTTCCCAAAATCTATTTGTCTTCCTAATCAGTAAGATCTTACTTGTGAGATTTTTCAACTTATGTATATGGGAATGAATATGGCCAATCAGATATCACTGAACCTATTTTTGAAATGATTTTTAACCCTTTCGACCCCTCTTTGCCTCACAACAATTTTGACTCACTAATATATATGTCTCTTAATTAAAATGGTTTATCAAGTAATTAAATATATCAGTTTATACTTAGGGCTCTTCAATCTTCTGCTTTTGTATGAAGAAAGTACAATAGCTCAATTTCATATCATTTTCTTGATATCTTCCTTTCTTTTGCATAAATGCAGCATCGGCAGCAAGAGGAACAAAAGGGAACTTGGGGCTTTATTTATTTCTATATTTATTCACATTGGGCTAACCATCTTGTATAAAATTATTGTGAAGCCTTGAGTAGTAGTAAGTTTGCTTTGGTTTTGGTTTGATAAAATTTACAGTTACATTAGAGGTTTGTAATTAATAGTTTTCTTTAGACAAAAATTGTGAACATGGTGGTGTACTTCTTATTGTATTGTGATTATACATATATTATAAAACTCTCGAGCTTTTTGCTCGAGGGGAGGATGTAGGATTCAAACTTTTGAATTTGAACCTCTATATATTGTGGTGTTATCTTCTTCTTCCATTATCTCATAATTTTAAAAACTAAACTAGCTCAAAGGAACATCACTTTAAGAATGAAGCTTTTTGTGTTCAAAGATTCTTCCAAACTAAGCCAAATTTGGTTAAAGGAGCCAGTAAACTTTACTTGATATTTCAAAATTATTTAAAAATATATATTTTTTTTTAAAAAAAATAAAGAACTTTAACAGGGATAGTAAGTTACCTTTGATCAACTCAACACTCTATCTTATATTGGCTTTTCTTTTTCTGCTACCAGAGAATAAAAAAATAAATGAAAGAGCTTACTTAACTCTCATAATTGAATTTTGTTTGGAATACCAAAAAAAAAAACAATTTCAATTCTAACATATTTGCCATTCAAAGGAGAGTTTATTTGTGGGGATTCATGATTTTAGTATCCTCAAATCACTTTAAAGTGTGCAACGCAAGTCGAGTCCGAATTAGTAGGGACAAAGCTAGCCCGGACATCGTACAAGCAACAAAAAAAATCACTTTATGATACTACTTGTGACAAATGTGAAATATGAGTAAAAAAATGAATATTTTTGATAATAGAAATTGATACAGAAGGTCCTTTAATTTATATAATTGGACTAATACAAGAACTAAACCAGTAAACTCGTGAGGCTTTGATACCATGTGACAAATGTGAAAAAATAAATATTATTGATAATAGAAATTGATGCAAAAGGTCCTTTATATAATAGGACTGATACAAGAACTAAACCAATAAATACACAACAACCGATAATTGTCATAACTAATAACACTATGGGGGTAGAATATTTCCAAATTGGTTCTATGATGTTGTATGTTTGCCCAATGTAGTGTCTTTAGAGTTATCAGAGTGCAGATATTGTACTCGTTTGCCACCATTGGGGCAGCTTCCTTTGCTCAAGAAACTTGTGATTTCTTACTTTGATAGATTAAAGGTGATTGGAGAAGAGTTTTGTGGGAATGGCTCATCATCATGTGTTCCATTCTTTAGATCCCTTTGATATTTTTGAGGATATGGAGGAATTATGTGAAGAATGAAATAATATATGTTGTAATGAAGAAGGTGAGAGTAGTTTCTCATGTCTTGAAGAGCTTTATATACACTTTTGTCCCAAGTAAAGGTAATTCATCATCTCTGCTAACTTTACACTCACATATTTTTGTAATTTTTTTTTTTGGCAAAAGTACTAATTTTGTCCCCAAACTTTACACCAACCGTTAATTTTGTCTCCAAGTTTTTTTTGTTGTCAATTTTATCCCCAATGTTTTATATTTTGGTCAATTTTGTCATTTAACTAACTTCTTTCAATAAATTAACGACAGACTGCATTCTATTTGTCAATCTGTATTAAGATTTGAGTTTTTTTTTCTATTAGTTTTACATTACATATCGTTAGTCACATAGATTCCATAGTTAATATTTTTCTAAAGTAACAAAAGATCAAATTAATCAAAATGTAAAAAATTAGAAACAAAATTTACAGCAAATATAAAATTTAGACAAAATTGATACTTTTGCCTATTATTTATTATATCTTCAAATGCACTGTTGTAAGAAGTGATCTATGACTATGACAGTATGACCATATATTTACACATCTAATGGTGAGATAAGTATATTCCATCTATATTCTATAGGACTTTTTTAAGCATTGGCTTTCGCTGAACTATCAGATCTCTCAAGTAACATTGGCATTTGGTTCCATTTTATGAAGTATGGACACTTGAGAGTTGTTTCAGATACGTGTATCTGTTCGATACTCGCGTGACACTTACACGACACATATTTATAAGTTTCAAAATATAAAATCAATTTTGATGACTCTAACATAACAAATAATAAAAAATAATAATACATATAATATATATTATGAATAAATATTGTAATTTTTAAAATTTTATCAAAATTCATAAATTTTAATTATTTATATATATAAATATATGCCGTGTTGTGTAGTTTAAAAAATTTGACATGTTAATATATTCGTGATATATCCGTGTCCGTATCGTGTCCAGTATCCAGCTATCTTTTCTAACTTTCAATAAGAACCATCTCTTGTCTCTTGAGGTCTTGTATTTGACTTCTTCAGTTCTTCCCCCTTTTCCAATCATAATCAAACACGTCATCATACTCCTTTCTACAGCACAAAGAAAGCATCTTTCAAAGCAAAAGCAAAAAAGGTGATGCTGCCGCCATTACTAGTCTGAAGTCTGATTCAGAAGAAACTCGAAACACCCTCATTTTATTTCATTCCATTTGCTCTCGTGAGTCTTCTTCTTCCGTGTAGCTAGGTTGCTGCTCTTCATCTCCAATGGCGTCTGGCGGCGGAGGCAACGCAGGCGTAGAATGGCACGTGCGTCCTCCTAACCCTAAGAACCCCATCGTCTTCTTCGACATCACTATCGGTAATATTCCTGCTGGTAGAATCAAGATGGAGCTTTTCGCCGATATTGCCCCCAAAACCGCTGAGAACTTCAGGCACTTTTTTTTTCTCTCTTCTAACCTCTCTATCTATGCTGCTGCCTTTGTTCTTGTTTTCTATTTTCTAGGAAGTGGTGGGAAACAAATTTGAAATTGGTTAATTCTGTGTTTAATTAAATGATTGGACATGTTGAAATTTAGCATTGAGCCTGGTATTCGAGCCATTAACCTTTTGATTAGCCTACCAGGAGTGGAGGAAAAAAGAAAGCAGTTACTAGAGAGAAAAGTCACTGGTTCACGTACAAGCTGAATAAGATTCTGTATCTTGATCATTCCTCATTAAAATAAGAAAGAGCTTCTGGGCTTGTGAACCCATGTATTTCCTGATAGACATTGATCTTGTCTCATAGAGGAGATAGGATATAATATTTGATTGAAGTCATGGGGAGAATAGATAGTGAATTCCGTCTCTAATTGAAGTCTAAATTATAAAGTAAATTGCTCAAATGAAATCAATCCTCAGCTTCTTGGCTAGCTTTAGTTCTGCTGCACCACTGATATAAATGAGATTACAATAGCATTGTAGTAGCATTGAAGATTGAAATTCTTAAAAATCAACTTCTTCTTGATATCTGAATATTGTACAATAATTCATTGATTGGAGCTGGAAAGTGGAAATATGCTAACACTGCTGAGGAGTTAAATTTACTTCTCTTAGTTGATATGATAGCTTTAAGGAACTCAAATTTTATGTTTATATTGCATTTAAGTAAATGTGATATAGATGATCATGTGAAACATTTTCATAAACCCAATGCATATGTCGAAGCTTGTATGTTCGTAGAATGGTGTAGATAATTAGTTTTAGTGTGAAATTTGCATATTACTCACTCCTGAAGCTACTTATTGGAATCTAGTGTACCTTGTGTATTTTATGGCTGCACATCTAATTCCTATTTTATTTATAAGTTGTCCTTGAAATTGATATACTTTGTTTTTTTTTTTTTTTTGTGGAAAGATATACTTATACTTTGTTTTTGTTAATGTGGCAGGCAGTTCTGCACTGGCGAGTACAGGTATTGAAAGTTAGAAAGCCTTTTTCAACTTGGCCAACTGTGAGCTGAAATTTATTGCATTTTTTTTTTCTGGTTGCTTTCTTTTCCTATTATCGGTCAGGGTTGGGGGTCAAGAAACTATTGAAGGCCTGGTAGGTTTCATTTAGCACTGTGCTTCACTTTAGTAAAATGTAATTTTAATTGCTGAATGGCTGACTAAGCTGAATTCTTGAGTCGAGTGTCCTTTCTTTCTCTGCATTAAATGTCATATTCCAAAAC
>QANZ01007074.1:122321-202590 GCA_003254925.1 Chamaecrista fasciculata
TGAGCAAACCCCCTTTTTGGTCCCTCAATTGTTACTGAGTCGAGGATTTGGTCCCTCAACTAAGCATTTAACGGCCACCTAAGCAGATAACGGTGACACGTCATCATTTAACACCTCTATCACTAACGGACCAGACGTGAGGGACCAAAACGTAAACGAGATTGTACAATTGAGGGACTGAGTTGTAGTTTCCCACAATTGAGGGACCGATTCCTCGACTCAGTAACAATTGAGGGACCAAAAAGGGGGTTTGCTCTTCAACTAATAAAAATATTTAATATATAAAAAATAAGGTCAAAAAGTGTACTTTTGATCTCATATTTTTAGTTAAGTCTCAATTTGGTCCCGTAACTTTTGGTCTAATTGTAGATTTAGTCCCAAATCTTTTGGACAGATTGCAAAATTGGAACCATATTTTTTAAAAGATTCCACATTGTGGAATTAACACGGTGTACAATTTTGTAAAGATATAAGATATATCAAATTTACAATAAGAAAGATATGAGACAAATTCTGTAGTTGATCAAAAGATATGAGATTAAAAGTTTACTTTGATTTAAAAATAAATTCAATTTTTTTTATCTGAAATACTCATAAAAAGAAACAAAACAAAACAACAAGAACACCAAAGTTCTTAACTTATACCCTCATTAGTTGTAGAGGTATCAAAAACTAAAATAGAAACAAAAAAAGATGAGGGATTAATGACCGGCCCCGTCGTAAGGGTGTCAAATATCCGAATTTATGCACTATAGTGGTGCAATCCGAGTCGTTTCTCTCAAGGAACTCTCTAGTTGGTTAAGGATTAATAATGCCAAATTGTCACAAATCAGATCAAAATAGAGTGAATGGTTCTTGAATAGTTTATGAGATGTATTTAACAAAATGATAATTATGAAAATGATAGAAACTATGCTATACAATAGGATATAAAACAATCAATGATGAAAACACCCTTTGGTGGGATTGAAGCAAAGCTATCATCACCATAAATGAATATGTAGGGAGTAATTCACACTTATCATCCATCCTAAGGTAGTCACTAACTCAGCAACTTAGATTAACAACCCAACCATGAAGCATCTCAACCAAGATAAATTCATAATCAAGACTGAAAATCCCATTCCATTGATGATGAAAACAGATTGAGAATCAACAACAATAACCACCATTGTCAATTTGAACACATACATGGTTCCAACCAAACTTGAATCAACCAATCCAAGAATAAAGTTACAATCAAGATGTGAAAGGGAATACCTTCCCAATCTCAATCCAAAATAATTAGAATTACAATATAGAATCCAAATTCAAACCAGAAAAAGGAACTAAATGAAATTCCAATCAAAGTGTGAAGAAAAACTCCCTATGTTGAAGCTCCTAGCTCAAGTTTGATTCAATCCTCCTCTGGGTTAAAAAGTTCAGCTGCTCATGTTGTTGAAATTCATGTTCTTGCTTCCCAAAATCTGACTTCTTTCTTCCTCACCCAAGAAACTATCTTGGGTGAGGAAGTATGTGTGTCTCTCTCCTTCTCTTGTTTGGCTATCGGTTGGTCATTGAACTCCTCTGAATAATGAAAATTATAACCTTAATAGCTCTCTCCCAGCTGGAGGATTCCATTCCTTGCCCCACGTTTCCCATCATCCAAATGCTCCACTTGTGAACACCATCATCACCTTCACAATCATGATGAAAAAGCAAGATAAGATTGATTGAATATTGACTCACACATGAGTTGGCCAGCTCATCCTTGCTGAAAATGTCGAAAGGAATCATAGGAGTAGGTCATTTTCGGGTTAAACACGAGTTGGAGCGGTTTTTAGAATGAAAAATTGAGTTTTGGGCCCAATACATAAAATCTTGCGCGAACGTTTGCTGGAAGCTCGCTAGATAGTTACCTAACTAGCGAGATTCCAGCAAGGTGTACTGGTTGTTTCTATGAAATTCTGTAGGCTGTTTGCTAGAATCTCGCTAGTTAGTTACCTATCTAGCGAGATTCCAGCCAAGTGTTTTGCACTTTATAAAAATCATGTTTTGGTCCCTGACTTGATTCTTTCTTCATTATTTTGGTCCTTCCCTTGTGATATATACTTAAAATCTTACATAAAAACACTTCACAAGGTTGCATAATTTCTCAAATCCAAAAGATACAAATTATATAAATATAAAACACGAGAAAATTATGCAATTTAGCCCATTTTATAACACTTTATACAAATAACCAAATTACCATATTCTAAGGCAAAATTATGCAATTAAGTCCAATAAACATATTAAAATACCACGAAATGCCTTAAGAAAATATAGTAAAATATGCCTCGATCAATTAACAACCCACCCCAAAGAGCTCATTTCATTTCTACATGCTTTGTAAAAACTGTATTTTGACCGGCCCAAAAATCCTAAATCAAAATTTTGGGATCGAGTTACTATCTTTTTTTTAAAAAAAAAACAACAACAAAAAGAAAAAGAAAAATGAAAAAGAAAAAAATATAAAAGATTAAAAAATAAGAGATCCACTTTTTCATCAATCATCCTCATTTAAACTTATTTCCCTTTAGCTCATCCTAAACTATTTATCTAAATAATAATAATAACNCCACACTTAAATCTTTGCACTCCTGGGCAAATCTTAGAAGAAAGTAGGAATGCAAAAGAATTAAGACCATCCATACCTTATTCACAAATTGATAGTAATTGCAAGGATATGTTCAAAATGATCAAATAAATAACCACAGTAAATCAATCATGCAAAATAATTCAAATAAACATTCCATATGATCAATTGTAATTGTTTCACTCAACTCACCAAGTTGGGTTATTTCTCTCATAATCCTTAAAAACAAACTCTCTATCATAAACTTGTAAAAATTCTCAAATCTCCACTGCAAATGTAATAATATCCAACATCAAGAGGACTTTTAAGGGTGAAAAGATGGAAAATGGCTAATTGGAGGAAAGATGAATGAAGGGATGAAAGAAAGTTGAGAACAAATCTTATAACAAGTAAGTTTCAATATAACATTAGTGACCAATTACTCTTAGAACTCTCACCCTCTTTACCACCAAGAAATTGCCAATTGCTTTGGAGCTCTCTTTTTTTTTTTTTTTTTTTTTTTTTTTTTTTTTTTTTTTTTTTTTTTTTTTTTTTTTTTTTTTTTTTTTTTTTTTTTTTTTTTTTTTTTTTTTTTTTTTTTTTTTTTTTTTTTTTTTTTTTTTTTTTTTTTTTTTTTTTTTTTTTTTTTTTTTTTTTTTTTTTTTTTTTTTTTTTTTTTTTTTTTTTTTTTTTTTTTTTTTTTTTTTTTTTTTTTTTTTTTTTTTTTTTTTTTTTTTTTTTTTTTTTTTTTTTTTTTTTTTTTTTTTTTTTTTTTTTTTTTTTTTTTTTTTTTTTTTTTTTTTTTTTTTTTTTTTTTTTTTTTTTTTTTTTTTTTTTTTTTTTTTTTTTTTTTTTTTTTTTTTTTTTTTTTTTTTTTTTTTTTTTTTTTTTTTTTTTTTTTTTTTTTTTTTTTTTTTTTTTTTTTTTTTTTTTTTTTTTTTTTTTTTTTTTTTTTTTTTTTTTTTTTTTTTTTTTTTTTTTTTTTTTTTTTTTTTTTTTTTTTTTTTTTTTTTTTTTTTTTTTTTTTTTTTTTTTTTTTTTTTTTTTTTTTTTTTTTTTTTTTTTTTTTTTTTTTTTTTTTTTTTTTTTTTTTTTTTTTTTTTTTCGGTTGCAACCTTTTTTTCTTGCTTTTGCTTCTTTTGATTTTTTTCTTTGATTTCGAAGCATTTTCAAGATTTTTTTTTCTTTACATTTTATTTTTTTTTATATGATAACTAGCAACTTCAACCCAAGAGGAATAAAGCATAAGAGTAATACAAAGGATAAGGATAGAAACTTAAAGAGTTACAAAAATATGTTCTCTTGAAAATTAGGCTCAAGGGTTGACAATGGATGAATATATGGGTTTGTGTATGGGAAAATGGGGAATGAAAGAATGCCTCTGTCATTTTAAAGATATTACAACATATAAAGCTTCAACTAAGAATTAGGACAAGTTCTAGAGAAAGTTAAGTTAAAGGATTAATTAATCACTCATAACAAAGGAAAAATTAAGGCTCAAAACTTCCAACAAGGCTAGGCACTCATTATTGATCATTGAAATCTAAAAGAATTATCAAGCATGATAAATGTACTAAGGTTACTCAATAATCAAGAAGAAACATCAATGGAACAATCATCAAGATCTGAAAAAGATATAATCAATTAATTCAATTGCATAAATATTTTTCAACTAGCTAAGCCAAGAGAAAGATAAAAGAATGAGTTCATTGAATCAAAATTAATGTAAAAAGAGCTAAGTAAAGGACAAAAAACCCCTTCTCTGGACCAAAGAAAATTTTTTAAAATCTCAAAATTTTCAAAATTCATGAAAATTAGCACACATAACACATTGTAATCACTCCCCCACACTTAAATTTTTGCATTGTCCTCAATGCAAGAGAACAATGAATAAAACAAAGGGAAAAGTGAAAACAATTCTCATTCTCAAAGCATTAAGGATCTTTAACCAAGGAAGTTTAAAACACACAAAAAGAAAAACCAAACCAAACATAAAACCAAACGAAAACTAAAAACACTCAAAAGAAAACAACAACTATTATACTGGGGTTGTTTCCTCCCCCACACTTATCGCATAATATAAGTTCAAATTAATAAATAAGAGAAAAGTGGAGAGAAGAAACCAGTTTGAAGCTTAATCCGGCTTCAAATTCTCTTTGAAAATCCAGAGGGGTAACAGACGTCGGCGCTGCAAGGAACAAATAATACTCCCTATCCTCTGGTCAGCGTGCTCCTCATAAATAATTTCCTTTACACCTACACCACATAAAGAAATAAAATTAAATATGCATTGCAATGTGGTGGTAGAATGAAAAGGAATAACAAAATCAATATAGAGAGGAGTCTTCTCTATTTCAAGTTGTTTATAAACTGAGATCAAAGGTGGATCCACTAATTCTTTTTCTTCTTCTTCTTCTTCTTGTTCCAACACCAAAATTTCCTTGGAAACTTCAGCTATTCCCAAGTTACTTCGATCTTCGTCACACCATTTACCTGTATCAACACAAGAAAAAGGAGGAGGGGTAACAGAAACAAGATCATCAATTATATTAATGTCACCTTCATCCTTAGTACTTCCCTTTGTTGATTCATTTTCGTCCTCTAGGTCTTCATGGTGTTCTATGACTTCTCTTATAATGACCCATTGGATAATCCTTGTATAGTCTAAGTCATCATTATATTCAAAGTGGGCCACTAGGTCAGATAAAGAAATAGAAGATTCATCACGTGCAAGAACATTTGATGGACACATTTCAGTCTCAACTTGCATTGTATGATCTTCATCATTAAATTGTTGACTTGTATCACAGGAAAGAGAAGGAGAGGTAACGAAAGGAATATCATTAATAATAATTGTGTTACCTTCATCTTCATTATCTTCTTTTGGTGATGGCTCATCCTTCTCAACTTCGTGTTTATCACAGCTTAGGGCAAGTTGTAAGAGACGATCATATCGTGATATATTCTCTTTCAACTCATCTAGAAGGGTTTGATATTCATCACCTTTTGATTTTTCTTGAATTGGAATTGTCAAATTAGGAGGAGTGGGCATCTCATATTGGCTTGGAGGTTCCCACTGACTATTGAGAAAACCATAACTGTTCCCCACCTCTCGTTTGAAGCTTGGTTCACAATTCCATTCATAGCCATTGGTGTTGTGATATTGGTTATCCATTTCATGTTGTCCCGACCATTGTTGATTTGAAATCGAGAGTGCTCCATGTAGATGATAACAGTCACTAGCTGTGTGGAAGCGGCACTTGCAAAATGAGCAAGGAAGTGTAAGCATATCAAGTGATTGTGGCATTCACTACAAGAAACTGGAGCTTTGGTGGCGAACTTTCGGTGGCAAAATTAAAATTAGCCACAGAAAGTTTCCTTTCAGTGGCGAATTTTAGACTTCGCCACTGAACATACCAATAATAAAATTGTTGCATGTTTTTAGTGGCAAACTTCTATAATTTGCCACTGAAAGGTTATCAGTGGCAAAATTTAACTTGCCACTGAAGCCTTTTAGATGGCAAACTAATGAAATTTGCCGGTGAAATTAGTGATTCGATGGCAAATATAGTTTTCGCCACCGAAAGGAATTATTGGTGGCCATATTGATTTTGCCACCAAAGCATTTAGGTGGCAAATTATTGAAATTTGCCACTGAAAATAGTTATTTGATGGCAAAATTATTTTTTGCCACCGAAAAGAGTAATTGGTGGCCATATTAATTTTGCCACCAATTAGTTTTTTAATTGTTATTATATATAGGCTTAAGTGCACTTTTGGTCCCATAACTATGACAAAGGTTTCATTTTGGTCCCATAACTTTTTTTGTTGCAATTTTGGTCCCATAACTTCTCAAAAGGTTCCACCGTTAGTCCCTTGGTGAATTCCATCCATATTTAGCCGTTAAGTATGACGTGACATAGTAACTAGGATCATGATGTGGCAAAATAAGATGAAGTGAACTGAAATAGGATCTATATGCAACATATTAAAACTTATCTACACCCAACCACAAAATATACAAAGAGTGGTACTGACGAGAAGTTTGACAAATCAAGTCAATCGATCTAAACAAGAGACTCTGCACAAATGTGGTCCTCAATCATTTGCAGAAGTTAAAGAATCTACGGTGAAAATTCCTACTCTACATGATTAATGTATATAGTTTAGCTAGAGTGAGATTTTAGGCATTTAATTTATGATTGATTAATTTATGTACTTATTTATTCTTTTATTGTAAGATTAATCTATATATGGAAGCAATTGCAATCAGATGTTTGTACTTATTTATGTACCTCTTCCACTACAAGAAAACAGCTGATTTGTGACGGGATTTGGTTCCGTCACAGACGCCGTCACAAATTTGTCCATTTTCCGTCATAAATTTGGTAAAAGAACAAAGGCTCATTTTGTGACAGAATTGGTGTCAGAGTTAGCTCGTCACAAATTATTTGCGTTACAAACTTTGGCCCAACATAAAAAAATTTTATTTTATTTTATTTGGCCCAAATTAAAGCGCCTTTTCTCCTTCCTCAAAACCAAAATTGCGCCTCCCTTTTCAATCTTTCGCTCCATACTTAGGCCAAAAGCAAAAAAACCCTAAATCAGTGCCTGAAATTTGTTGGACTCTTGGCCCTCTGACGACTTCCTCTTTCAGCGCCGAAAAGAACCCGTGCTTCCTCTTCATCCGTTCGCCTCTGTTCGCTGCTTCCATTTGCCGACTGCGTTCGCCGCCTCTGTTTGCCACTTCCGTTCGCCGTCGTTCAGTGTTTCAGGTTTGTTCCACCTCACATCTTCTTCTCCCTTTGTTCCTCCTATGTGTGTTGTCCTTGGGAAGAGACAGAGAAAGAGAAATGGCTTATGGTTTATGAAGCATTCCTCTGTTTGGATAAGCTTAGAATCCCTGGACTATTCTGCTCCTACCTATTCTCTAATCCTTGCATCCTTCCTCCTACCTATTCTGCTCCTAGCGCCGCTGCTATTTACCATTGTTCTTCTCTAAATGTCTCTTCCATTCTCAATCTCAGTGAAATTTTCGGTGATTTCAGAAACCCTTCATCTCCCACGGATTACGCCGCTGCTGTCGTCGGTGAAATTTTTGGTCTTCCCACTGCTGTCGTCGCTCACAACGCCATCGCTATGCTATGAACCCACCGGGAGTTGACGTCGAAGAGTCATAAACAGAATACGCGTAGTCCGAATCCTTGAAGAGAAATATCCTTCTATAATTTCTGTTTGCTTTTAGGTTTATCAGGTGTTAAATTTGAAATTGGTTAATTCTGTGTTTAATTAAATGATTGGACATGTTGAAATTTAGCATTGAGCCTGGTATTCGAGCCATGAACCTTTTGATTAGCCTACCAGGAGTGGAGGAAAAAAGAAAGCAGTTACTAGAGAGAAAAGTCACTGGTTCACGTACAAGCTGAATAAGATTCTGTGTCTTGATCATTCCTCATTAAAATAAGAAAGAGCTTCTGGGCTTGTGAACCCATGTATTTCCTGATAGACATTGATCTTGTCTCATAGAGGAGATAGGATATAATATTTGATTGAAGTCATGGGGAGAATAGATAGTGAATTCCGTCTCTAATTGAAGTCTAAATTATAAAGTAAATTGCTCAAATGAAATCAATCCTCAGCTTCTTGGCTAGCTTCAGTTCTGCTGCACCACTGATATAATCATATAAATGAGATTACAATAGCATTGTAGTAGCATTGAAGATTGAAATTCTTACAATAGCTTTGTACAATAATTCATTGATTGCAGCTGGAAAGTGGAAATATGCTAACACTGCTGAGGAGTTAAATTTACTTCTCTTAGTTGATATGATAGCTTTAAGGAACTCAAATTTTATGTTTATATTGCATTTAAGTAAATGTGATATAGATGATCACGTGAAACATTTTCATAAACCCAATGCATATGTCGAAGCTTGTATGTTTGTAGAATGGTGTAGATAATTACTTTTAGTGTGAAATTTGCATATTACTCACTCCTGATGCTACTTATTGGAATCTAGTGTTACCTTGTGTATTTTATGGCTGCACATCTAATTCCTATTTTATTTATAAGTTGTCCTTGAAATTGATATACTTAGTTTTTTTTTGTTTTTTGTGGAAAGATATACTTATACTTTGTTTTTGTTAATGTGGCAGGCAGTTCTGCACTGGCGAGTACAGGTATTGAAAGTTAGAAAGCCTTTTTCAACTTGGCCAACTGTGAGCTGAAATTTATTGCATTTTTTTTTTCTGGTTGCTTTCTTTTCCTATTATCGGTCAGGGTTGGGGGTCAAGAAACTATTGAAGGCCTGGTAGGTTTCATTTAGCACTGTGCTTCACTTTAGTAAAATGTAATTTTAATTGCTGAATGGCTGACTAAGCTGAATTCTTGAGTCGAGTGTCCTTTCTTTCTCTGCATTAAATGTCATATTCCAAAACGGGTACCTGGTTCAGAAGGGCATATTTTTAGTAGGATCTGTTGCCTACTAGTTTTATGAACTGACTGAGAATTGGCAGGAAAGCTGGACTCCCTGTTGGTTACAAAGGCTGTCAATTTCATAGGGTGATTAAGGATTTTATGATTCAAGCTGGAGATTTTGTGAAGGTAACATACTGCTTAGACTCTATCTGCTTTTAACGTATACATAGCTTTCATGAGGAGAAAAATATTCATTTGTGAACTAAGCAGATTACTTACATGATCGACATGCATGGCTTGATATTATTTGGCTAGTTACCTTATTTACAGTTATCTTATATAGTTTACGATTCTTACAATTTCTGTTATCTCAGTTATGTAGTTTATGTTTATTGACTGTAGGTCTTACATGTCCACTTCTCCCTTGTCTATTTGTCTATCAGTTTCTGATGTCTTTTGTAATGTCAGTTGCCATTCTGTACTATAGATCATTATGGCTCACTGAACATGACATTGAAGGTATCTACGACTACAGGGGTAGATGTTTGTGTTGCACACATTAATAATTATTACATACTATTTACACAAAGTCTGCTATCTTTATAGTAATGAACATCATGAAGCTTTTGGGTTTTATTTTGGGAAAACCTTGTTGTGATGTTTGGTGTTCCATTGTTTTTCAGTTATTATAAATTGCAAACCACTTTTTTTTCTAGTTGTTTTATGAAACCATCCACTGGAACCCACTCTGGCTCCAGTTCTGCTATATATGTTCTCAGTCACAAAAATTGAGGTTAATTCTGTTTTGCTGGAAAATTCTTAATATATTCTTACTTCGTACTTGGCAGGGTGATGGCAGTGGATGTGTTTCCATCTATGGGCACAAGTTTGATGATGAAAATTTTATTGCAAAACACACTGGTCCTGGTCTTTTGTCAATGGTATGCATTTGCTGTATCAATTTGCATCTTGTTGCTTAAAGCGTATCATAATAATATTCTTTCTATTTTGCTCAACCAGTGATGCCATCATCTTGTATAGCCAAATAATTATTTTAGTTTAAGTGGTTGTATGTTGAGCAGTTACTAACACCAAGACAAATTCTATTTTTCCTGCCCCCTCCCTGTTGGGAGAAAAGTACAACATTGCTTTTACGTTTTGGGATATGAAATTATTCAGATTAAATTTCTGTTATTCTTTATATCCAAAAAAAAAAGGGAGAAAGAGCAAGAGAACAAATAATAAAGAAATTTTCCTAGACCTTTGAAAGTTTTCCTTTTTTTGTATCCATTTGATATTAAGAAGGCTTAAGCCTGTTTGTCTAATCTGCAGGCAAATAGCGGACAGAATACCAATGGTTGTCAGGTATTTTCACAAAAAGTTCACTCCCCTTTCTTTCCCCACACCTTATCTCCTTCTCTAGCTTGGGAATACTTAATTGGAAAAGTTCTATATCCACTGACGAACACTCTTTACTTTTCTTGTTCCAGTTTTTTATAACTTGTGCAAAATGTGACTGGCTTGACAACAAGCATGTTGTTTTTGGGGTATGCTCTAATATCCATCCTCATTTGCACATCATATTATAGTTAAACAGTATATTAGTTGTTATTCTTCATGAACTGTGTCTGCATGCCGTAAGTAAGGATTCTGGGTATTTGATAGAAGACTTATCGGACCTGTGAACTAAAGTTCTGCCTCTGAAAATACTTCATGCCTTTTAAATGGTTAGTTTACTGTGTACCGAACTTATCTATATTTGCTTTTATGCAGAGGGTGCTGGGAGACGGTCTTTTGGTTGTGAGGAAGATTGAGAATGTGGCTACTGGACCCAATAACCGGCCTAAATTAGCTTGCATCATTGCTGAGTGTGGTGAAATGTAAATTTATGCTTTTACAAACTTCAAGCTATAATTGATTGAATCTTCTGTAGCAATGGCCAAGTATTATGCAGAAAATGGGCTTTCTTTTGTAACACAAACTTCCATATTAGCCCTTGAAACTAGACACCCTTGTTACGAGGTTTTCTAGTAAGACTGGGTTACTTGATCATATAACACAGATGAGTTTGCTGCTAATTGAATAATCATGGAAAAAGTTGTGGGATTATGTGACAATCATGTTCTGACTTTGCTTTGTCCAAGGTCGTCAGTGATTGATCATAAAATTTGCATGCTTTCTACAATGTTACAATTGTTCAGGACGGCTTAATGTTTGTGTTCAATAATTTAAGAAAAGCTCTGAAATGAGGCAAGATGATCTAATGTAAGTTGACTTCTTTTTTCCTTTTTTTTGGGTGGGGAGGGGTCAAATGGCCATGTGTCTTGTAGATAATATTTAACGTTGTTTTTCACCTTTATAACGTTAGCCCACAATAAGATTATGCAAAACCAAAAGTTCAAAAAAAATAAATTTATGATTATTAATAGGTACATAAATCAATGACTACAATTTGGCAAGCAGAAGGGACAGCACAAAGTTGAGACAAATTAAGTCAGAAATATGGGAGAACGAACAAGAACCTCCTTTCTTTTTTTTCTTTTGTGACCCCGTTCTAAATTAACACAGGCCAAACTGTGAAAGAGAAAGAAAAAAAAGAGCCCTAAAGTTACAATTACAATGGACAGTATTATTGTCAATAATGAACAACAAACACACCAATTCTAGACTATGTAACTCAATGAAGCACTAATATCAGCAATACATAAAGACTAAAACAGCACAAGAAAGCTTGTAAGTGTAAACCTACGATGACCGAGCGTTGCCGGTACCAAGGATATATAACAAATATAGTTTTCCACCTATCAATCTCTTGGACGGGCTAGCCAGAGGGAACTAAGAGCACGAAGCCGGGAAAAGTAGTCATGTATAGCAAGGAGTGCACGAGCTGATTGCCGTGTTGTCAATATACGGTGCATTTGTTGCAATGTTTGCTGGCGCAGATTGTCAGCCTTGCAATGTTGAATACCAACAGACATGAAGTCCAAATAAGAAAAATTAAGCTTATATATATAGTTGCATGCTAATTGCTAACTAACTCTCAAAACTACCAAAGTAGTGAAAAACAAAATGATGCTAAATTGCCAGAAGTTCAGAAAGATCATCAAACTAACACCATTGATGTTAATTCTGATCACATCTTTCACTAGCCCAAAAAAAAAAGTTTTAGGGGGAAAAAGAGGTTTTCCTATATTCAGAGCAATTAAATTTTCATCCGTTAACAGAATACAGGCAATCCAAGGTTGGAATAACAGATTCTAAAATTATTTTCAAGTGTACCTATATGTTGACATATTAGTGAGAAAATTTACCTGTCGAATAAAACCCTCAAGTGTCCCAAGCTTGCCCATGGCCATTGCCATTTGGCCCATGTAATTTGCCACATTCCCCGATGAACCGGATGAGCCCAGAGATCCACTACACAATGTCTCAGCTAAGGACTGCTGCAATGCTTCCATACCCTGAGATAATGCATCTTCTGCCTGTTGAGAAGATTGCTGCAAATTGGTAATGCCGAGAAGCTGCTGCTCAGTTAGAGGTTCTAACTGACTTACCAGGAGCTACAATCAAATTCGAGGCACCCAAGTCAAAGGTAAGAAAATTATGAAGTGACTTCGGATAAAAATTTGTTGTCAGTTGTCACAGCTTAAAATCTTAAATTATGAGAAACAAATGTATTATAAGCTTCAGACAAATATGTGAAGCATGCATGCATTATTCCGCATCTTACTAGTTGCCTGACACCAACAGATAGAAACAGTTCCTATCAATACTGCTCTGCTCCCCCTAACTCCCACCCTTTATATTGCAGTAAGTGATATCCTAGATCTTGTTTGGATGAATAGACTCAAAAAGCCAAACAAGCTTTCGTTATATTACATTGTAGTAGGGAAGACAAGTTTGATAATCATGACGTGTTCTTTAAATAAACCCCATTTGTTTCCCTCTTTAGAGTGGCAGAAAGGGAAGCAAAATTATGAAAGCTTTTAACAATTTTTTTTTATTTTTCTGAACTTCTAATATCTTAAATTGAAAATTAAAAGTGCTCAATTTATAGGTAGGTACAGTCATTTAACTCCATTGGGATAATAATATCCAGGAATATTTGACCTAAAAGCTTAAGCTAGTAGCTAACATTTAAAAAGGAATTCTTATAATTCTAGGCACACTGCCAACTTCAAAAACCACTGAGCAGAAGAAGTAAAAGCTTGAGAACTGTTACACTGAAAATTCGACTGTATGAATATTTTTTGGTCAAATGACTGAGAAAAAGTAAATGGGAAAACAAATTTGACCAAAAAACATTATGGTCAAATAGGTCATGATGTGACAACTTACCAATAGAACTTTTCTTTTAGTTTTCCTCTGAGTAATTCTATTGGTTGACTATCACATCATGACTCATTTGACCAAAACTTTTTTGGTCAAACTCAATCGCTCATTTACTTTTTTCATATAACTAATTATCTAAAGAGGTTCTATATGAATCTTGTAAGCAGAAAAGACTCACTTTCAACTAATCAGTCAACCGAGAAATACCACCATTGGCATAAAGTTCTTACATCTGTTATTAGTTATTATATGCTTGATAAGAAATGACTCTAAATTTTTAATAGATCTATCAGATATTCATTTTCAATCACCAAGTCTCTTTCAACCCCTTAATTAAATCATGACTGAAAATAACCCAAGTAAAGTATTCCAATTATTACCAGGAAATATGAATGTAAGAGTAAGGTGCATAACTAACTATGCATGCAATATGTAAAGCATATACTTAACTGATTCACTAATTCCGTGTCAATGTTAGGCTAAACAAAATTCCTTGGATCACTCTAAATTATGCTAAAAGGGTTATTATATTAGTTTAAAACA
The DNA here is from genome assembly GCA_003254925.1 of Chamaecrista fasciculata. NCBI lineage: Eukaryota > Viridiplantae > Streptophyta > Magnoliopsida > Fabales > Fabaceae > Chamaecrista > Chamaecrista fasciculata. The sequence goes on from QANZ01007074.1 coordinate 136,211, forward strand.
TCTCTTTTTCTTTAGGTTCAATTTCCAGTAACGTACCTAAAAAATCTTTATTTTCATAGTACACAAATTCGGCCATCTATTATATTCGTTGTCCTTTAATTCCTCTATTGATAATGTTAACATGACTAGACAGCTTGAGTTCACCGATTCTGGCATCCTAGACTATGAACTGCCATGACCTAGAACATTCAGCATACTTTGTTTTGGGATGCCCACCCAGATTAAATTCCCCACAGGGACAGGGAAGTGCAGTAATCTGTGTCAAATTCCCAATAGTGAGTCAAAATATGTTCCAAAAGAAATTTTGCAACCTAGCATATCCCAAGACCTTCTGAGACAGCTTGAACATCGATTAAAAAGCAGCATCTTTCAAAACTGATACAAAATTAGATTCATATGTCTTTGACAAATACAGCTAGTTAGTTGTGACAGAAAGATGGGACTATCAATTATCAAACTCTGGTAATAGAGTGAAAAAGGTGTACATACTAGTTTAAGTCTCCGTCACCCCCATATAGATAAATAAATAAAAACTCATCTCCCAGTACATAAAGAAGAAAAATCTTCATCAAAATGATTGTAGGAACTTCTTTGTGTTCAATCCACGTCAACTCAAAAATATCTACTCCTATAACAATTGCATCTTGTGTGTTGGAAAATGAAAATAATCATTCAGAAAGCATCATTCCATAGACAAGCAATTAATGCATCATATACAGAGTAAAGAATGAAGAGGAAGTGAAGCCTGAAAGACAAAGAGTAATGTCTGGGTTCAATTGTGTACACATCAGTTTGCACAGACTGAGATCACAATTAAATGTAGATCACTAGGAGCCAAAGTTATATTTCACATGAAATTTATTGCTGAACATCAATTTTATTTCCATCCTCAAATGTATCAGAAAACAAGTAAAACTTAACTCGATTAATGTGTATGCATGGGGTGTTCCTTAGAATGAAATGAACTACAGCCTACACTGCCGGAATTAGTGACTACCAGAAGCTATTAAAAGCCTATGTAATACTTAATCGACCAGCAATATGAGGGAGTCACCACGAATTTAAAAGCCAGAAGGCAAAACCCAGCATATGGTGACACTTGCTTCTCTTTTACTAAACCAATAGATCAAAATATGCTGCATCTTGCTACTCTTTATTTAATCAAATGAACCACGAGAACCATAAAGAAAAGGGTCAGAATAAGCTCACCTTGAGAAGTTCAGATGATCGAAAACCACCAAGCCATAAAAAACACCTTTCAGCTGGTGTTTTCCACATGCCAGACAACAGATGGAAAACATCAGCCTTAGCTGCAACACCCTTCAGCCTAAAAATTTCTTCATAGTGTGCCAATGTGTTATCAACAATCATGCGAAGTTCTGTATCACCCGCATGAGAATTTACAGCTGCTCGTAGCTCATTAATTTGGCGATTATGCTCTTCCAGCCACCTTGCATATTCTACATCAAATGCCATGGCCCCTATGAAACAAAGTGATAAAGATTATCAATAAAAGCCTAACCAAAAAAAAAACAGAAGAGGAATTATATATGTTGACTGAAATCATTTGTTACAAGTAACATACAAAAATTATGCTACTATAATACTATTAACTATTTTTATATTCAAAACTCATTGCAGGAATAACATATCAGAGAAAGAAGCATACCATTTCCACTCATTGAATTTGCTTGGTCACCAGAGCTTGATATGAAGATTCCCTACCAGAAATGAACAACAGATTTGATTTATATAGAGCATGACTGTCAAAGAAATGTGTCAAATGAAAGAAGTGGAAGGACACAGAAAAAGAGAGATGTCAAGGCATTCTAACAGCAAAAAGCTATATCTCACCTGCTGCCTAGCTCGCTGAAGTTCTTGCTCCAGTTGTGTCAACTTCAAACGACTGCTTTCCAACTGTTGGACATAAGCCTGTGGGAGAAAGCAACATATGCACTTAAGCCTACACCATAAGTGAATCACCTGATTATACTGCAACCACTATAAAAGCCGGCTATATGATTATTAAAGGTTACTGCAATAACTATGCAAAAAGTTTTCAAATTCCAGTTAACTACTTTGTTTAATATACTGATCTCCAAGTCAGGTCCTAGCCTCCACAACTGCAAAACATTAGGTCATACAGCATCTTCTTGAAAATTCCCATTTCAACAAAGTAGTTGAGGAAATTAAAATTTTCTTAGTATTTACATGTAAGCCAGCTAGTTTTGTCCTCTCCAGTTATGATGCTTCAATACCAATGTGTACATTGTAAAATTTAATAAATAAATAAAAAAAGTCACAAAGATACACAGAAAGGAATCTTGATAAATTGTTATATAAGAAAAGCATATATAAATGCATTTCATACTTTCTTTCTCAACCGGCTTTTTCTTGCAGCCTCACGATTCTGAGCAAGCCTGCGGAGGGTCTGCAATGATTAAACAAACAAGCATCATGTGAAAGCTACCATTTAGTATTTTGGGTATTATCTGCAGAATATGATTTAGATAAATAACCTTCTGATCTGATTTATCTTTCGATCTGTCACTGGAGTCAGAAGCCCCAGCTGCAAGGGCTAGACTTCTATCATACTGCAAAAGCATACATACAAAGTCAGATTGTCAAGTGGTAACAACTTGCAAAAGCTTCAACTCTGCTTTAGGGGACAGCATTGGAAAGGCTTCAGCCCATGCATTATGTGCAAATACTACTTAAATGTAGATCGGTCAAACAGTTGAATCCTTGAAAATAGGTATGCAAATATGGAAGAGAGGGATAAGAATACAAGACTTATCAATGATAAATAAAGAGAGAAAATAGCATATTATGAAAAGTTATCAAACATTACCTGCTGATTTTTATCATCAGTTTCAACATCAGTAGAAATATCAGTCCTCGGACTGGCATCAGCCATGGCAGATTCTTCCTGATTCTCTCTATTACCACCTGATATGGTAACCAGATAAGATTGTTGGACCTTTTGTAATTGCAACTTTGGTAACTCTGCTTGGTAGGTCGATGGGACTTTATTAAGTGAAGTTGGAAACTGCTTTGAGAAATGAAAAGGAATTATGGGTCTATAACAAATAATCTAGTTTAAAAAAGCTGAAAGTTTGTTAGATGATGCCCAGGGAAACTATCAAAAGTACCTATGTGAACAAGACCAGGAGAAATAGTTGCGTACTTACTTTTAAATTTTAATGAGTTTAAAGTTGAGTCTAAATCATATAACAGGAAAAACCATCTGAGAAGGAAACTGTGAACAGCAAGCCTAAACTCATTAAAAAGAATAAAGAATACCAATTAACCATGTTAGACTCTTAGATGTCTAGGTTTTTACCCAAAAGTAGCAGCATGTGTAAATTTGTGTCCATGCTTGTGCATGTGTAACAGTGATTAGTCCTTTTACTTGTCCTAGGTGCTGAACTACCATATAGTCTTTATTAATGCAATCTTTGCCAGGCAACAATTATTTAGTCATTTACTAACAGATTGCGAAGATCAACCATAAGGCAATCCTTGCCAAAAGTTATGAAGAAATGATATTTCAAGGTCATTTCAATTAACAAATCGCCCTCACATAATTTAATGCTTGAGTTGAGATTTGTCACCCAGGGATAATAGTTTAGCAAAATAGTTAAGTTACCCATATGAAGATTGTGACATGTAAACTTCTCCAATTGGACTACATGATATACCTACTTCCACTCAGGCCAACAGCATCCTATGTACGATATCCAACTGAATGATCAAATGCTCCGAAATCAGAAACATGAAAAGAATCAACTGTGCTTGCCTCTGTATAACTGAAACGTGAAAACCATATTTTTTTCAAATAAAGACCCACATAAATAATGCGTTTCTTTTTAGACAGCACATAAAAAAAGAAAAAGTCAGCTAAAACAAAAAGATCTTAACTGAATTCTGACTCAACCAAACTAAGATTTATAATATAAACTAGTATGCAAAAAGTCAAATCATTAACTTCAACAGAAATGTTGTGGAAGTATTTGCTATTCCAAACTAAAGAGACACAAGCAACAATGAAAATCAGTTTTCGTGGTATTCCTCAATTCAGGATGGAAATATACCGCGCATTGGATAAGAATAATTGAGAATCAAAGCTCGGCATCCCTCTTGCCGCTCCTTTCTCATCTTCTACAGCCCACTCTGGTTCTACTGCCCGTGCATCATCACCAAATCCTCAGTTCGCCTCCTCCCTAATCAGTAGGAAACACCAAGCTACTCAAATTGATTGACAATCTTTGCTTTACTGAGGTTAGAAGAACCAAGTCACCAACAAACATTACAACTTTTGAAATAAAACACAGCAAAATAGCTTCAGTTATAAGCAGAGAACAATACTACTCTTGCACAGAGCATAAACTGCAACAGCATAATGTGACTCGTCTTCACAAGCTTATTCTAGTGTGGATATTGGTAAATCTGATTTTAGATAGGAATTTCAGACAAGGGAAAGCATTAATTAAAACCACATCCGAGAATACTACCCAAAGCCAATAATAATCAAGTTGAAGCGAAAGTGCGAACGAAACCCTTAAATGTCACTAAAAGAAGCTAGCTCATGTGAAACAGATAAAAACCCACTAGGTTATGAAGCGAAATCGCAGAACCCACAAGCCAAACTCACAAAAAGCGAGACTCAAAAAGTCAAAGTAGCACAATTTGACATGCAATAGACTATTATGCTGACTGACACAAAACCCAATTTACACAAAGATGCCCAAATCAATGAAAGTAAAGAAAAGGAACCAAATCCAATCCAAGCTCGAGAAGATCAAAATCACCATGAAAATGATGATTATACTCACACAAAAGCAGAAAATGAAACCAAACACACCTCGGAATTCTGACGCGGAAGATGACGGCAATGATGACGACGACGACGAAGATGGTAGTATTTTTGTTTTTTCTTATTTTCTTTTTTCTTTTTTCTCTTTTTGAAGTTTCTGTGTTTATCGGATTAAAGTGAAGAAAGAAGAAGGAAAGAAAGAAAGAGGAAAGAAGGTGAGAGAGATTCCAATCTCTAGATGTCTTCTTGTGAAGAAATTCATCTACTTTTCGACGTCTCGAGGGTGGATCCACTGCAGTGGATTTCCCGCCAAATCCACTGCAGTGGATCTGCAGTAAGCAATCTCAAGCGTCCATTTAATCTTCACGGTTCATATCGCGCCATGTCATCCTTCTTTATAAATGAAACGCTGCGTTTCATTTTCTGAAGCTTTCCTTTCATCCCTCCTAAAAACGCAGCGTCGTCTCACTAAAATGGAAGATGATTGACTTCAAAATACACGAAACGTCTCCGTCTTCTCCCGCGCTTCATTTTTCTTCTTCTTCAGCTGAGCTTCCCTGTTGTTGTGCCCTGTTCCCGTGCCGTCGTGCCGTACCCCGCCGTTACGTACTGAGTTACCGTGTCTTCACTTGCTGTCGTTATCTGGAGACAGCAGATTGAAGAAGCTTGGTTCAATCTCTTTCTCATTTTCAATGTATATATGCTAAGTAAATTTATAGTTTTTATAAGGTTTTTAAATGTTTGTATATACATGTATATATGCATATTCTGATGGGCTTGTAGATGTTGAGTGAAGGGTTTTCATATTTGTATATGTATGGTATATATCTATGCCCTGTTTGAAACTGATAAGTTTAACCTAACACCTAAAATGCAAAAAAGAGTAAAATAACACCGAAAAAGTGTGGTGAGTAAGTGTGGAGTAAATTGTGAGTCAAGTGTATAGCTATTCTGTGTGCAGCAAAGTGAATGAGTGATAGGAGTCTTAGTCTAAGTGTAACGTGAGATAGCTACTGTGATAGTAAGTGAGTGATAAAGTTGTGTAAAGGCTCAAATTGTATTTTGAGTCCTTATGTAATGAAATTTATTTCAGTTCAGTCCCTTCACTAGCTCCAAAAATACTAAATGGTATACACATATATAGAACACCATAATCAGTTTGAGCTTATCAGTAATTCAAGAGGGCATATCAAGTTGTATATTTTTTTTTACTTCTCTATCCAACTTACTTCAAAAGAATATAAATAAATAAGTGTCTCATTTAAATTGTATAAAATAGTTCATATTTTTAATTTTAATTTATATGTGATTAATTTTAAGTATTTTGTGTTTATATTTGTAGGGAAGAAGTATCATCACCTCAAAATGTTACTATTGAGATGGAATGGAAACCTAAAATAGGTATGGAGTTTGATAGTATTGAAGAAGCTTGGAAATTTTGGAGTGATTATGGAGGTAAAATGGGATTTGGTGTTAGAAAAGCATACAGGAATATGAGCAAAAAAGATAATTCAATCTTAACATGCAGATTCGTGTGCTCTAAACAAGGAGTCAGGGGAAACGATAAAAGATCTCATCTAGTTGTTAAACCTAGACCTGAGACAAGAACAGGTTGTCAAGTCAAAATTGGAGTTAAAAATTTCAATGGGAAGTTCAGAGTATATGAGTTAGAGGAAAATCACAATCATGTGCTTCATCTTCCTCAAACAAGTCATATGTTAGCATCTCAACGTCGGTTATCTGAAGTTCAACAGCGAGAGATTGACTTAGCACGTAGCGCAGGCCTTCAACAAAGAGCGACATATGATTTGATGAGTACACAGGCAGGAGGAAGAGGCAATGTCGGTTTTACTCGGTTGGATCAAAAGAATTACCTTCGTACTAAAAGGCAAAAAAATTTGATTCATGGGGAAGTAGGTTTCTTAATGGAATATTTTCAAGAGCAGTCTTTCAAGAATCCATCCTTCTTTCACACTTATCAAATGGATTCAGAGGAACAGATAACAAATATCTTTTGGGCTGATGCACGTATGCTTCTTGATTATGGGTATTTTGGCGATGTTGTCTCGTTTGATACCACCTATTGTACAAATAATGCAAATCGACCCCTAGCATTATTTGGGGGATTTAACCATCATAGGGAAACAATAATTTTTGGGGCTGCATTGTTATATGACGAGACAACGTTGTCATTTAAGTGGTTGTTTGAAACTTTCTTGAAGGCACATAATTTTAAAAAGCCTCAATCAATATTCACAGATCAAGATCAAGCAATGGCCAAAGCACTATTGGAAGTTATGCCCGAGATAAAACATGGATTGTGTACTTGGCATTTGAACCAGAATGGAATCAAGCATTTGGGAGGGATGATGAAGGGAAAAGCTCACTTTTTAAAATTCTTCGATTGGTGTATGTATAAATGTGTGGATGAGTCAGAATTTGAGGAAGTTTGGAAACTGAAGCTTGCAGAGTATAAAGTTGAAGACAATGCTTGGCTTAAATCAGTGTATGCTTTGAAAGAGAAGTGGGCAGCTTGTTACATGAAGAGAAGTTTTACACTTGGCATACAAAGTACACAAATCAGTGAGAGTATAAATTCAGAGTTCAAGAATATTTTAACTTCAAGGGCTGACTTTGTGGATTTCTTTACTCAATTTGAACAATTCTTAGAGAAGAAGCGATATAAAGAATTGAAAAGTGAATTTAAAATTCGGGAAACAGTCCCAACATTATCAAGTCCTAGGAATCCTCTTTTGAAGCAAATGGCAGAAGTATATACTACAAAAGTTTTTGAAAAGTTTCAAAAAGAGTTCGTGGACAAGGATGCTTGTTATATAAAGAAAAGAAATGAAGACTATTTTGAATACGTCATTGGCATGGTTGATGAAGAAGGAGAATGGAAAGTTATGTTTTTAAATCATCCTCAAGAGATGTCAATTTCTTGTAGTTGTCGGAAGTTTGAATCTTGGGGCATTTTGTGTTGTCATGCTTTAAAAGTGCTTGATTGGAATGATGTGAAGTTGCTTCCAAGCCACTACATTTTAAAGAGGTGGACAAAAGAAGCAAGATGTGGTGTTATATATGATGTTAAGGGAAAAGAAGTTAACGAAGACCCAAATTTAACTTCCACGCAACGATATAGAGAACTTTGTTCGTTGTATGTGAAATTAGCATCCGAAGCGTCCCCTTTTGAAGAGGATTTCAAATTTGCTTGGAATATTGGAATGGAGGCGCTCAAGCAAATTATGGAGCGTCGTACGGTGTTAATAAGTCAAAACATATCACCAGATACGAGCAATGATGTTTGTAATGACATAGCTCCTCCTACCAGTCAAAACATGTCACAAGAAATGAGTAATCATATTCTTGATGGCATAGCTCCTCCTACAAGCCCAAACATGTCACAACCAATCACTAATGAGGAATATGATGACATAGCTCATACAAGCCAAAACATGCCACAACCAAAGGGGATCAAAAAGAGAGCTGGACGTAAGAGAAGGAGGCGCATCATGTCTTGCTTTGACATTCCAAAGAAGAAAACAACTTAATGTAAGTAACTCTATTAGAACTACTAATTGATATCTTGGTTTTGAATATATTCAATTTCATTTAGTGATTTGTGTTTGTTTTTTTTTGTAAATAGGGACTCTTGGACTATCCGAATCCATCACTTAAGGCTATCAGTGATCAAGTTATTTTGTGAAGACCAGACTATTTAGAATTCTCTTATTTTATCATTCTTTTGTGTAACCCATCAAGCTTCTGCTAATATTTGTGACTGATATTATTGTTACTGTTCAAACTAGACTTGGTTATCTAAAATTGGTCGTATGATTGATATTGTAATTAGTGTTTTTAGGAAAATGCCTTTTGGTGGAATACAATGATTTTTTGTGAGTTTTGTCAAGCATCACTAATTCATCATATACCTCTTGAACTTGTGAGGTGTTACCTGTTTGTCAAGCAGTAAAAAGAAAATTTGTACACAAGCTGATTTAGAATTGACAATTGGGCTAGAATCACTTATGTGAGAGATATTCAAAACTAGTAAAAAATTATGTATGTATTGATATGAAAATTTGTATTACAATGAGTCTTATTTCATGACTCCTATTTTTCTTTGAAGTACAATGATAGTCACTATAATATTTGATTACAAGGAATTGGTAATTCTACAAGTTATTTTTCCTAATATGATGATCATCTACATTATCTTGATTCTTGATGCCTTCCTTGATGATCAATTGCATTATCTTGATTCTTGATGCCTTCCTTAATGATCATTTGCATTATCTTGATTCTTGATGCCTTCCTTGATGCACTTTATCTGCATTATCTTTGCATTATCTGATTAATAAATTCTGCAGAATGAAACAAATATTACAAAATTCTGTTGTTTTATAAGTCTAATAACATCACTAGTCATCACCTCACAAATCAGAACTATGATCCTAGTCTGTCAAGTAAAGCACAAAAGCCATGCATGAAATACCAAGTGATTCATTCTGTCAACAACAAAAGCATTAATTAAGTTTCCCTTGAAACTGTTTCTTTACTAAGCAACCCAACTTAGTCAATCAAAATAATTGGTATTTCCTAACAATCTGTGAAGACTATATTTGCCCAGAAACTACCAAATGGTACACAGGGCAAAGGGCATGCAGTATCAGCATTCAACAGATCCAGGGACAACAAACTATCATTTGGATACATATATAATATCCATGCAATAAACAAATTGATCTGTACAAAAAACGACTAATTTCTTCAGCTAATGCATTACATAAGTTTCCAGCTTGGTCTTTTCCTATTTGAAAATACACTGATAACTATAACACAAGGAGATACTCTTGCCTTAATTTGATTCACTAGACACTAAACGATTACATGACAAAACCAACAATCCAAAGTATAGAAATCTAACAATAAAAGGATCAAAGTTAGGGGCTAGCAGGCTGCTGGAGAAGGCTGTATCCAAATGAAATTGTGCAAATCATAAGACCAAGTAGAGCACCTGCAAATATGTTATATTTTTTTGTTGGCCAGATAAGCAAATATGTTTGAACATAGACAAGATAGCACATATACTGATGAAAAGAACAAATCTCTTACAAATGGAATTAAAAACATTTTCAGTAATAGAATGAAGTTTTTCAATATCTCTACATGTCAGCCAAAGAGACTTTTTTAAAGAAACTGTGGACATAGCACCGAAGGAGCTATTAAATATTTCTGTCATAGAAAGTTCAGAAACAAGTTTGAATCCTAGAAAGTATGAGCATTTTGTTCCAACCATTTATACTTGAGAATATTATAAACAGAACAGTTCAATAAATTCTTTCTAACTTACTCCAGTCAAAGCCCTTGAATCTAGTCAGAAGAAACAATTCCAAATTCCATAATTTCTTCTGGATGTAACTGCTTTGCAAGAGAGAAAATAGATCAGCAACGGTTTTTGAACTAGAACCTCCCATAATGCACACATACTAGGAGAAAACACTACAGGATATTATAAAGTTTCCATTGTATCAGTAGTGTTGATCCGTTCTACTGCCAATAGACTTGACGTAAAGATAGATTTGGATTTCCAAAAGGGGTTCTCAACTTCTCATCATTCTGAATGTGGGTAAGAAACTGGAAGGGGGCAAGGTATTTGTACAAAAACACATAAGGTTGACTATCGTAAACTACTTTAGAAGATTATTAGAGAAAACAAATAACAGAAAAGGGGGAAGTATACATAATACTAGGCTTATTTAGGGGGGAAACATGGATTGCCCTTCTCATAATCCAGCATCACGTATATATTTGTCAGCAAAATAACTCAATAACCCCTCACATTCATACTTGGAGAATAATGAAGCGATTTAATGGTTTGCAAACTATGTCTAGCCATCTACTATGTTATTGGCTATGTATTCATCCTCTCAAGAGCAGTCAAATTGGGTGCAATAGTAAATTAATTCAGACAGCGCCAATCTACAATTACATTTCATCATTTTTAATTTTTAACAAAATAATAATAGTTATAAAGGACAGATCCTACCAACCAAAATTGACAGCATAAAAACAAAGATGCTGCCTCCAAAGCTTCTGAAGTGTTCTCAAACTTAGAAAATGCTTTTAACTTGACCACCTATTATGATGCCAAACATGGTCAACTTCATAGGCCATTTAAAACTTGAAGAAAACATATTAATGATAAAATCAGCACACACACACACACACACAGAGAGAGAAATCAAACGAGAACCTGTCTGGCTGTTTCTGCACTGGAAAAATCCTTCCATAAGTCCTGCATAAGAAATAATATGAAAAAAGTCACAAATAAGCTCCAACAGTAAGAAAATTGGAGAAGGAAAACCAGGACAGATTCGTATACAAACAATCATTTAGATTTATGGAAACCTGAAAAAAAAAAATGGTATTGTGAAGCTCAAGTGCAAATATAAAAGAGCCAGGAATTGACATGATCCCAAATCTTCAAAAGCATGCTCCTACTTATTTCTAAAAGACAAATAAGAGCAAGAGGGAATGCCGATATCAACTTGCACATTGAGCATAGAAAAAATAAAAAATTGAGAACAGAAAAGTAGACGGAGCAAACCCGATGGTATTACGGTTTTGGGGTTCGCAAGATCGAACAACTCAGCAGCACGACGGCAAGATCGAAATCGAAATCGAAATCGGCGGTAACTCAGTACGTAACGGCGGGGTACGGCACGACGGCACGGGAACAGGGCACAATAACAGGGAAGCTCAGCTGAAGAAGAAGAAAAATGAAGCGCTGGAGAAGACGGAGACGTTTCGTGTATTTTGAAGTCAATCATCTTCCATTTTAGTGAGACGACGCTGCGTTTTTAGGAGGGATGAAAGGAAAGCTTCAGAAAATGAAACGCAGCGTTTCATTTATAAAGAATGATGACATGGCGCGATATGAACCGTGAAGATTAAATGGACGCTTGAGATTGCTTACTGCAGATCCACTGCAGTGGATTTGGCGGGAAATCCACTGCAGTGGATCCACCCTCTCGAGGTCTCATGGTTTTTTTTTTTTAATTAATGAATTTTTTATATATAAATTGTAAAGTTTAGTGCTTTGCTTTACTCACTGCTTGCTTGCTTGCTTGCTTTGACATCAATTGTGTTTTTCTGTGCTGTTTTTTTTTTATTATTATAATTCTTAAATTATTACATTTGTTTTGTGTCTTAAAAAATATAATTTGATTTGATTTTCTATTTGTCAGAGATTTACTGACACAATATATAAATGCAGCCAATATAAATCCCCACAGCTTGCAACTCTCACAGTTTCGATGCTGAGTTGCGAAGGCTGTGATTCTCTGCAACCACTCACACTCTAGTAATTTTGATTTTTTTCCAAATATAAATGCCTTTGTATCACTTAAATAAATTTTAGAAATCTTCTTAATATAATTTTTTTAAGTAAAAATATTATTTTTTTGGCCAAAGTTCAAATTTGATCTCATATCTTTTGCTTGATTCTCAATTTGGTCTCATATCTCTTTTTGTTATACTTTTGGTCTTATATTTTTTTGTCAGGTCTCAATTTAGTCTCATATTTCTTTTTGTTACACTGTTGGTCTTATATTTTTTGGTCAGGTCTCATTTTAACCTTTTTTTTCTCAAATTTTACACCAACTTTCAATTTCATCCATAATGTTTTTTACTGTTAATTTTATCCCCAAAATTTTCAACTTTCTCAAAATTTTATAAAAAAGAAATTAGTCAAATGATAAAATGGATTAAAATATGAAATATTTGAGACAAAATTAATAGCAAAAAGACGTTAAGGATGAAATTAAAAGTTGATATAAAATTTGAGGACCAAAATAATACTTTTGCCTTATTTTTATCAAGTTTTAGTTATTGAATAAAGTTTTCTTAATTTTGAATTTTTTATTATATTATTAGTTTTAAATTGTATTCAAATATATATTTTATATTAATCTTAATATATAAAATGTGAATTTTAAAACAATTTTGTGACTAACGCTCTGAATGTCTTACTTGAAAAACCTGCTTCCTTTCTGCACCACATATTATAAAATCTTTTTTTTTTTCGGCCGAACATATTATAAAATTTTCCGATTTAACTAAAAACAGTTAAAATTTTCGTTTTGGTTTTAAATGTTCTAGATAAATCTTATTTTCATTTTAAAATTTTTTTTGACATTTTAAAGATATTGAAAATTTAATTTTTATCACAAGTTATTGTTAAATACAACAAGTGTTGATTTTTATATAATTAAATTTTACATAATTATCAATTTGTTTTAACAATTAATAAATATTTTATAAATCTAAAATTGATAAACTAAAATGAAAAATCCACTTCAACTTAAAAATCTGTAATCCAATCACGATTAATATTATTTAAGAATTTAACGAAATTATTTTTTCAACTTCCTCGTTTTTAAATAATATTAATCATGATTTGATAAAAAAAAAGTAAAATCATAGTATCATACCCATAAAAATAGCTTTTAAATGGACATAAAAATGGTTATTTTTACATGTTTTTGTCATTCTGATCATTGAATCTATTGTGAAACAAAATAGTTAATTAGGAAATAAACAGATTTTTAGTCACTCATGAGTCATATCTTTTATATTTAGTAATTATTAGAAGATTTTCTATGTATGTCAACAAAATTAATTCTCATAACTATATCTCCTTTTGGAAGTAAAACCAAATTTCCATAGGCAAAACCTCAAATTGGTCCCTTATGTATAGGTGGATTTCAAATGAGTCCATTATCTTTCGTTTGTTTTAGATTGATCTTTTATATTTTCATTATTTTTTAGATCAACTTAAAAAATTATAAAAAAATTTAAGACCAATTTAAAATCTCTCTTCTATTAATTGTATTATCAAATTAATGAACTAATTTGGGAATGTAGGGTATTAAATACTTTTATCGGACATCATAGTTTACACTCTTAATTCTACTCTACTCAAATATGATCAATCTCTTTTTTTGGTAATCAAATCAAATATGATAAATCTTTGGATTACTCTATGATGCAACTTAGGCATTGCATGCAACTAGTGATGTGTCTTTATACATAGTTTTGATTGGTTAAAATAGTTATCTTTTTTATTATTTCTCAGCATTAAATTACTTAAAAAATGAAGATTATGACACATTGTAATGGTATGCATACCTCAAGTTACATCTTTGAATTTCCTTTAATCTTTATCTCCATTAAAACGGATAAAACGGATAAGTGAAAAATATCCGTGAATTACCAAAAATTAAAGTATTGAATTATGCATTAAAATGAAATTTGAATTGGTAATTTATACAAATACCCCCTCCAACTATCATGTTGTTGTAAATACCCCCATGGACTATGGATTTTAGTAATTAACCCCTTGAACTATTATAATTTTGTAATTAACTCCAATTTAACATATGTATCTAACTCACTAATTAGTTGCAACATTACTCTCTTTTTCTTTTCTTTATCTGCTTATGTTTGGTATAATTTTAGAGGGAATATTTCTTGAGAGACATCAAAATGAATTTTTTTCTATTTTTGTCAAATAACTTGTGATATATTTATAAAAGAAATTTATAGAAAAGTCTATTGAAATGCATTAATATTGTCATTTAATAATAATTTAATTAAGAAGATACATAAAATTTGTAATTATACAAATCAATTTAATTTAAAAATAAAGATAAAAATCTTAGTTTTGTAAAATTAATTAAAAAAATTTTAAAAAAGTGTTAAGTTGAGTTAATTACAAAATTACAATAGTTCAAGATGACTAATTGCTAAAATCAATAGTTCAAAGGGTACATTTACAACTACATGATAGTTGGAGGAATTATTTGCATTTATCCCTAGATGTTTTTATATGTAAGAGGTAAGGAAGACTCGGTACAAAGAATTGAAAATAGTAGTTTTATATTAGAAGAGAAAACTTATATTAAGTTCAATCACATGTTTATTTACATTCTATCTCTATTTTTTTAATTTATATGAAATATTGTCTTTTATATTTTTTCCTCTATCATAAGTAGTCATCTAAACATATCTTACTTTTATTGAAAGCTTTATAACAAAAAACATAATAAGCTTTATAGGCAAAACTACTCTTAGTACCTTCGACGCATGTGATCATTTTCAATTATATCCCAACATCTTTTTTTGTTGTCAATTATACTTCCAACGTTTTACATTTGAGTCAATTATACCCCAACCCGACATTTGTTTTGTTTTAAGGTTCTTAAGTTTTCATTATTTAGAAATCCTCTATTATCTCAAGATTTTTCTTTCACACGAGACCCTAACTAATTACAGAATAATCCAAAATGTTTGTCATCTTTAATGAACTGGTCCCTGCAATTGAGAAACCCAAAAAATTTCTCCCCTCTGTTTTTCACAATTTCGGCAACCACACACAAACTTGTCAGTGAGCCTCAAATATAGTGAAATCAAACAGAAATACAAATAGCTCTAACTCTCAACGTTAACACACAATCTTTAGTGCCAATGCCGTATTCTCAAATATTCCCGAGATTATCAAAGTTGAACCAAATACAAGATTGTAATATTTATAGAAATATTACAAAATAATCCTATGATTATTTTAAGTCATCCAAACAAATATTTTCATATTCCTGAGAATCATATTCTTGAAAATCACATTCCCAGAAATACAATTCCCGAAAATAAAAAAATAATCCGTATATCAAACGCGGATAAAAATATATGGAATTCAATAGTCATCCCATCCGGCCCATGAATTTAATCAATGTATTACCATAGAATATATTTATTTGTTATATCTTATTTTGTGTGCTTGAACTTTTGAAAGTACTTATTAGCATAAAAATAGAGAAAGAAAAAAGATGGATAGGAATAATGAACTTAGAAAAAGTAAATAAATAATTAAAACGCCTCCCATAGAAGATCCCCAAATTTCTCTGGAAATATTTTATCATATATATATATATATAATATATATATATATATATAATATACACATATATAAAGATTAAAGAGTGAGAGGTAGCTATAATGCTGTATGATGAAAACAAAATTAAGACTATTAACTACAAATAAAATGTTGTAGTAGGTAGAAGACAACTTAATCACTTAATTAACATGTCCTATCTGAATCAAATCAAGTGGTAGACGTTGGTTAAGCAGGTTCATGTCCAAGAACGACGTCGTTTGGTATTGGATTCCACTACTATAATCTGCATCCTTCATCCATTTACAACCATCATCATCACCACCGTTCATTTGATCACGAAGAAGATCATCACCACCACCGTGATAATTATTATAACAATAATCATAATCACTAACATTAATCTCATTATTCATCTGATCATAATTACGAGAAAAATGAGTAGAAGAAAGAGAAGAAGGATCTTCCATAAACGAAAACGACGTCGTTTCTGCCACATTGGAATGTTGCCCTGTGAGTTCTTGAACGAGTGCCCTAAAATTAGAAGCACTAGTCTTCACTTTCATAGGGCTTGCGATATATCTCACCTTTACGGCGTCGTCTTTGCTTCGCCTATTTTTGTGCCCTAATTTCCCCTTCATCATCGCGATACACAGAAATTACGACTAATCGAGAGAAAGCTATTATAGTATTATTGATGAAATCGATGATGATGATGATGATAATGATAATGGTTATAACGGAATCGATGGATAAGGAACTATATATAAATTGCGAAAGAATCAATGGAAAGTGGGGTTTTGTTGTTAGTCAAAAGGTGATTTTCCGGGAAAGTGGGTGAGAAAGGAAAATAGATGAGAAAATTGGAAGTATGAGAATGAGAGATGCTTGAATGACCCGTAAGCTTTTAAGGGATATTTTTGTGTGGAAAATTTGTGTAGGGATTATGATTAGATGAAGATAATTAACTAATTAAGTAATTTGTGTTCATTGAATCATTAAGGTCACGTGGGAGCAGCCAGAAATGACTTGGAAATAATGAAATATGGACTTTGGCATCAAAATTTCAAAGTTGTCATGTGAGTTCCTCATTGGCCATTAATATTGGACAAAAGTACTATGGGTGTTTCAAATTATGGATAAATCTAAATGGTACTTTTTTTTTTTTTAATTTTTGTAAATTATACCTCTAAAGTTTTAAATTCATGTTAATTGTACATTTGGAATGTGGATTCTCTGAATTTAAATTTTCTGGAGTTCTTTGCATTTGGCTACTTGTAAGCCGTTAGATTTTATGCTCGCCGTTGAGATCATGACACGTGGTGGCTTCTTTTATTAAAACGCACCGTTTTAGTTGAATTTTTGCTGGCTGTCGATTGTAGACAACCACAGGAAGATAGAGGATTCGGGTCCGTACATTTGTATTATTACCTTTTTGTTTTTTTGGTAAAACCATTTGTACCTTTAAAATTTAGGCAAAACACTCTTTCGTGCCCCTAATGTTTGCGGTGATTTTCAGTTATGCCCCTCACGTTTCATTTGTATCAATTGTGCCCCCAATGTGAAACGTTAGTTTCAATTATGCCCCCATCCTCGTTACTGTACTGTCTTTTGGAACTTTTGAGCTTAGATCCGTATTCGTTTCAGTTTGTTTTGATACTTAAGTTTATGGGTACTTATTTTCGGCTCCTAAGGATCATTTTGCACATGGAAATTTTGAGAAAAATGCTTCGTTTTGCTGCATTTCGTTTTGGTCCTTTTTAGGGTTCATCGGGTTCGATTTTCTTCAGATTTGGAGCTATTTTGAGCTTAATCTTTGAAATTGATCCAAGAAATCAAGTTTGTGATGTCCGAAAATTAAAACCCATATGAAATTTGATCAAAATCGAGTTCAAATCGTGCGAAAATGATGTTTTTTTGTGGATGATTGAAATTGGGGGCATAATTGAAACTAACGTTTCATATTAGGGCACAACTGACACAAATGAAACGTTAGGGGCATAACTAAAAATCACCGCAAACGTTAGCGGCACGAAAGGGTGTTTTGCCTAAATTTTATCTCATTGTACTTCGAAGCTTAACATTGTTTAAATTGTTAAAAGAAAATAGTGGCATGGCCAGTAATTTTTTTCTCTTCTTTATGTTAATGTCAGCTGTACTCTAAAATTTTATATTCGTGTCAATTATATCTTAAAACTTTAACATTTTGGGTCAATTATGCCTTTAAAAAAAATAATGTCAACATGATATCAATATTTTCCACTAACAACTTAGATGAAATTAGGCTTTAGGATAAATCGAAACAAATGTGAAACTTTAAGAGTATGATTGATAACAAATAAATTTTAGAGATATAACTAAGGCTTATCTCATAGTTTAAGGATACTAAAAATGTTCTTGCTGAGTTCAAAAGGTATTTCATTTAGAATATAAAATTTTAGGTTAAAATTTTATTTTAGTCCTTATGGGATCAATTTTATTTTACTCTCAAAACTTTTCTTTTTGGCATAACACTGAGTTTTAAGAAAGCTGATCAATTTTGTGACTTGTGAATCTTTCATCCATCCATAGTCCAAGGCACAATTTTAGGATGACCATTTTTGGGGAAGTAATTAATGACTCATGAGTTTGGGATTGTAGATAGGCTTATGAGTGATGACATGCATATCCTGATTATCCTCACATCACCTATGTACCTTTTATCCATTTACAAACATCATCTTAAAAGTTACATCAAAATATGCAACGTCATCAATTTAATTTAAAGTTTTCTTATTATTAGTACTCTTGAGATAATTATTAAAACAAGTAAAAAATTAGAAAATAATATATATATATATATATACACANTATATATATATATACACAAATCTTAAAAAAAAAAAACTAACAAAAACTTATCTTGCTGATTTCTAACTTTATTTTTTTTATCCAAATTATAATTTTCTTTTTGTCAAAGTATAAATTTGGTCCCATATATCTTTTGTTCAGTTTCTAATGTGGTTCTGTATATCTTTTTCTTGCACTTTTAGTCACATATCTTTGCAAAAGGTCTCAATTTAGTTTCATATCATTTTTGGTCCTATATCTTTTGATCAAATTGCAGAGTTGATCCTTTTACAAAGACATAAGGCCACTTATGCACTCGATCTAAAGATATAGGATCAATTCTACAATTGACCTAAAGATAAGAGACAAAATCTACAACAAAAAATTATATGAGGCCAAATTGAGACCTGGTTCAAATATATGAAACCAAAAGTGCAACAAAAAATAATATGAGACCAAATTAGAAACTGAACAAAAGATATGGGATGAAATTTGCACTTTAACAATTTCTTTTCACTTATTTATTTTAACAGTTTGGAAAATAAAAACGAAAAGATTTTCACATTGAATATTTAATATAATTATATTTTTAGTTTTAAAATAAAACACTTGATTACATTGAATCAACTTTCAACTCATTAATTCACGCTTTTGGTGTTTATATAAAGGATTTATCTAACATGTGTCCTTAGAGCATATTTTAAGGTTTCTTCTGATTGGTTAGTAGAGCATTTCATATCTTAAAATTTACGAAAATTCATTTAAAAAATAATTTTTAATGTTTGAAAATTCACTTAACCAATTAAAAAAAATCTTAACATGTGTCATAAGGGGCAAATGTTAGAACAACCTTTATTTAAAACTTGAAATATGCTTCTTCTGGAAAGTCCTGAGATTTCCTTGACGCAGGAAGTGGAAAAGTAAGAGGAAGAATCCCACGAAAGGCAGTTCAGTCGTCAATGTATTTCATTCATGTCTTATTCAGTTACAATCTACAAACATCATCTTAAAAGTTACAATTAAAAAATGCAACGTCATCAATTTTTAACTTTAAAATTTTCTAATTAATATTCTTAAAATAATTATTCAAACATTCAAATAATTAGAAAAAGAATTAAAAAGAGTTATAGATTAAAAACAACAACAAAAATCTATCATGCTGGTTGCTATTTCAATTTTTTTGGCCAAATACTTGTATTGGTAATTTGGTACTAAAAGTATAAGATCAATTTTAAATTAGTTTTAAATATTTCATTTATTTTATATTTGGCTTATATATCTTTATAAATATTTTGTCTCAAATTATTGAATAGGGTCATATTTATCTTATTTTAAATTTGAATGCAACAATTTCAAAACTATTAAGTTATTTTTTACAAGTCATTTCTCTATCTAGTTATGCTATCATCAAACAAAATTAAATCAAGTCTAAAAAGTGAATCATTCATTTTACAGCTAAACGAGTTAAATTTGTCATATATTTTTTGTTTTAAATTCGAATGCTACAATAATTTATAAATAAGTGTTACTTTTAAAAAGTTTGTTCTCTAATTAGTTTTGACCACTAACAAATTAGATCAAATTATGTTTTAAAAGTGGATTATTTTGAGACAAAATGAAAAATTGTGAAACATATAAGATTAATTTGAAACAAATAAAATATATAGAACCAATTTAAAATTAATCACATATTTTCAGAGATCAAAATGAGTATTTGATCATTTTTTAAGCCATGAATCTTTTGTTTTGGGCCCAACTAGTTTTTTTTCAACTATAGATTTCTCTTACCTATCTATGTAATGGTCTAGGCAAAGATTAATCTCATTCGGATCAGGAGCAAACAATTAAAGCATTTCCCACACTATTGACTCTAATACTTAAATATAAGTCTCTTGACTTAAAGTACAGCTCACCTATCACTACACCTAACATTTTTTGATAATTAGTTTCTTTCACTCATCCACTTTAATAATTTGAGCCGGATACGATAAAACTCTCTTCTCCAAATCAAATCAAAATTTATTGGTTAAATTGAAACAATCCCCACTAGTTAAATTACGTATTTGTCGAGGTCTATTTTTTAATTTTCAAAATGCAACAATACTTCTATCAGTTCTATGTTAGTACTAATAAAGCAATAAGTTACTAGTTATAAAAAGAACCTTTTATTTTGTAGTGTTAATTTAAAACTTAAAAGTATGCTTCTTCTGGAAAATCCTGAGATTTCCTTGACGCAGGAAATGGAAAAGGAAGAAGAAGATTCCCACGAAAGGCAGTTTCAAAATTATGTCTTGTAGTTAAACTTTGATTTCGCCTCTCCATTCTCGAACATTGTCTTCTATTCAAACCCAACGTCACAAAATTTGATGACATACTTTGATGGATCAACATTTTGGGTATGTGACAAAATTTGAATTTCGGTTTGCAAGAAAAACAAAAAAGAGAAGAAACAAGAATAGAAAATTAAGAGAATGCTTAACCGTTAAGATAATATTGCAAGTTGCAACCTTCCCAAAATTGGGTCAATTAAATTATTTAATATAAAATGGAATTTACTTTAAAGTCAAGGAACTAAAAGGTATAATTTAACATTCATATAAAAAAAATAAAATGAAAATATCTATATTTATATTAGTATGATCAAAACCTCTTTTGATCAACCATACGAGTGAAACTTAGTGGTTTCTATCTTAACTAAGTGATGGGAAAATGAATTCCGCATTTGCGTATGGAAAACATTATGTGGCCAACTATTTTATCTTTAAGTGGAGGACCCGCGGTGGAGAAATTAGTCATTATTTCCTACGGTGGATATCCTTGTTTATATATAAAAAAGCCTCTTTTTGACTCCTAATATTTGTTCAAAATTCTGTTTTAGTCATTAGTGTTTTACAATATGCCCATTTTGGTCCCTAATTATAGAATATGATTATATCTCGTTTCAATTCTGAATGTAGCAAAATTAGAGCTACGAGTTACTCTTGACGAGTTTTTTCTTTGTTCAGCTGGGGTCATCGACAAACGAGGTCAAATAATACTCTAAAAGTTGGTATTTGTGTTTTGACCGAACTTATTTTTGGCAAACTATTTGACTTTCTTTGTCTTCGATCTTAAATGGACAAAGAAAAAAGTTGTCAAGAATAAATCACAGCTTTGATTTTGTTGCATTCGAACTTGAAATAAAAAAGTTATGACCAACTTCATGAAATGAGCAGCTTACTTTTGAACCCTATTTCAGGCTCGATTTGACCTCGCCAACCAACACCCCAACTGGATAGAGAAAGAACTCATCAAGAACAACTCATAGCTTTAACTTCGTCACATTAATACTTGAAACGAGAGAGATATGACAATATTCAATGGTTAGAAACTAATCGTAAAATCTATTAGGAAACATTAGGGATTAAAATTGAATTGATGAGAAATACTAATGACCAAAATGGAACAAAAAAAATAATAATTATATAAATAGAATTTGAGATAAACATTCGGAACTTATATAAAATTTTGACCATGTTATTATACATAATTTTGAAGTTCTTTAGTAGTTGGTCTCTCAAATTAATCATATATATATATATATATATATATATTATACTGTTATATATGTCTAAAAATTCTTTTGGTCGGTAAAAAAATAATTTAATTAAAAATTATAAAAATTCACATCATTTCGAATTGTATAATATTAAAGAAAAATATAAGATGATAAAATAATACTGAATTAAATTTTTTTGAATAATTTATTGTTGTTTTTTAATTTTATTTTAAAAAATTCTAAAGTTCTTTATAAATTTAAAATTTAAAATAATATTTGTTCATATAACTCACCATATTATAAGTTTAACATGCTTTATTTTTATTAAAAAATTGTATCCAAGTCTAACCTTGACTAAAATAATTCTTTATTAACTCTTTTGTATATTTTTCCAAGATTAAATTAAAGTTTAACAGTTTGAATTTGTCGTCTCGTCATAACCATTGACATGAATTTAACAAATCAAAAACAAATAATATCACGTGAGATTTATGATTAAACTGAAACTAACAAATTGTGACTCCATTTAGGTGGACTTGGATCCTTTGACCGTTTATGTTTAACAAGATAATGTCATGTTTTTGTGTTTTTGAGAGAACAGTTTTCTCTTGAACTTCGTAATTTTTTTTTTAAATTAAGATTTAAGAGTTATCTAATATATCTCTCCTCGATAACAATGATTAATTTTCTCATTGGATTAGAGACACCTTGAAGATGATTAATCCTCTCATTGGATTAGAGACACCTTGAAGGATAAGACAACTTACTCCAATTGAAGGTTTCTATATTCAAAATTAAAAATCAAACCACTCGTAAATCCGTCATAAACAAACAAATGCCAAACATTTCCAATATAAATTTGCTTTCAACATCTTCAATTCAGATCTATTCATCTGCATGCTAAGTGATTTGAATGTTGCTTCCAATCAGGGATAATGCTGCACCAAACCAATGTTGAAAGTCTGAAATAGTTCTCAGTTAAAGGATTATAAATCAAGGCAGGGAAAGAACATCCCACAGGACTTATGAGCAGTTTCTTAAGTTGGTATCAGTCTATTATGTTTTCAATAAAATCATACTATAAATATATTTTTTCAACTCAGCAACCAATAGTTCACTCCTTTAAAACAATCACTCATTATTATGTAATAATTTGTCCAAAGACGAACCTAGTAACAAACATTTTTAAAAAACAACATCTAAGTTTTCTCCAAGAACATATGGTGAATTGGCATAAAACTGAGAAGTAAATTAACAAAACTTAAGGTCACTGATGAAAATGGGTGCATCAGCCTTAGACTTATGCAGATACTTTTGGCTCAGATGCAGCAATATTTGCATACACTGGGTGGAGGACATGACCTTCCTTAGGCTCAACATGCACCCACTTGCGACCGGTCAGTTTGTTTCTTTCAAACTTCACCCAGCCTTCTTTCAAAGCAAAGAGAGTATGATCTTTCCCGAGTCCGACATAGTTTCCTGGATGAAATCGGGTGCCGCGTTGTCGTACAATGATATTTCCCGGTATTACTCTCTGCAGAATAAACAAAGAGTTGTGCAATGAGTTCTGCTGCCACATTCTTAGAATGTCATGGTTCCATTTATATCTAACTGGATCAGGCAGCATTAGCAAGCATAACTTGTGTCAATTTTTAAGGCCCAAATCCCAAATTCAACTCATGATTAGGTCTAGTTCCTTATGTTCATCGATTGTTGGCTATGATGTATGATACTCTTGCTTAAAACACCAATATCATACCTCACCACCAAATTTTTTAACTCCAAGATACTTGGGGTTCGAGTCCCGTCCGTTCTTTGTGGATCCAGCTGTCTTTTTGGTAGCCCACCGTCTGAATACCACACTCAATCCTTCTCCAGAAACATCTAAACTCAAATAAATAACAAAAGAAAGAAAAAAAAACAAGAAGAAGAAATCAATACATCTCATCTTATGTTTAGAAAGTACAATAAGTAGCCAATTTTGCAATCACAAATTTATACCACATGAGTTTCTGTATACAGGAGCATTTGAAACAAGATCCTTGATATTCAACCTTCTGCATAATGATGCTGCAAAATTCATCATTTTTTGCTAAGGAACCACCTGAAATACACACAAACACAACAGTCCTGGAAAAGATTAACTAATGAGAAAACCAATCAATAATGACAATGACCTAAGTTCATCAGAGAATTGAATATACTTAATAAGGGAGGTTATGTTAGTATTGAAGTAACAATCTATAAGAAGGGGAAATTAACGACACGATAATTTACGCACAATGTAATCCAACCTAGTAGCCACTTACATCAACTATCCCACATAATCTTAAGCCAAGTAATCTCACGGAGATTCTAACAATTCAAGAAGACACTAATATCTACACAAATATCAACAACAACGCAAAAAGCCAATCTTTTGCAACCAAGAACTATAATAGTGTTTGTTTTCACACCACATGAGTTCGAATCCACCTCAATCCATAAATGGGGAGAAAGTCTATCATATCCACCTCGACTTGAAACTGGGGAGAAAATCGTATCATCACCTCAACTCGACACCAGGGAGCACGAAGCACCCAATGATAATAGCACATAGTTTGACTTATCGTGATCCTCAATTGAAAATACCAGTTACATGTTTAATCGCTTTCACTCATTCATAATTATCACAGAATCTCAACAAATAAGAATAACACAACCAAAAAACACAGTTATCATTCGCAACAAATCAGTCTCACACAATTAGTTTAATTGATTCAGTCATCCGTCTCAACCCATCACCGGGGAGTAATATATCATCCATCTCAACCCTTCACAAGGGAGTATCACATATTCTGTTTCTACTCATGCGTGAGGAGTTTTCATCATAACTTTTCTGTCTCAATCCGTCACATGGGAGCATGCGCACACACATCCATTTCTCAATCAAATTATATGATCAATGACATCTCATTTTTTCACTCCATAAGTTCAAACCAAAGCCAACACAATTTCTATGCTTTTATACCCGTCTTAACTTATGTTGGAATTTGTATAAAAGCATATTCACCATTCAACAATGACATTCAAAAATAGAGCATTCACATCCATCTCATAATCATACAAATAGGGAAGCAAAACCTTATAGATGCCAACAATTTCTTTTATTTAAACCGTTCACCTAATTTCAAGACTAGAGTACAAAACTAATCTCTGTGCATATATGTGCAATTCATAGTTACATAAAAAATTTGGCCAATTCATTTTACATTCAGGAATAGCAATTTTTTTAAATAAACAAACCCTCAAACAGGGAAAGGATGAGAAACCACTCACCTTGGCTAAATGTAAGCAAGCCTGCTCCTTGAGCTTCCTACCACAATTTGAAGCCGGTGAATCTACATATGTAAGCATATGTTTAGCCACATTAACATGTGCACCGCTAAGGCTCAAAGTGCCGACTAATGCAACTCACATGTTTGATTCTCTCTACAAGTTCCAAAATGCCATTCTAGGCCAAGTAATCCATCTAAAAGCCCTTCAAGACCTAACTCTAGTCACAACCTTCCATTTACAACTTAAAGTCTCTCTTAAATTCAAGAATCATGAAACAAAAGCTAGGGAGACTTGGGTAATTAATTTGGTAGTTTCAATTAAATGTTTAAACGTTTTATAATTCAAAGGAACAAGGCTGTTCATCAAACTTCACAATTTAGCCAAAACCCCCCAAACCAAACAACATCACCCAATAAGTCAAAATTCCAATTATTCATGGTGAATATGCATCAATAGTCATTCTATGAACTTACTAAAACCATTTAATTAGGAAAACTTGAAATTTCAAGTGACCCTGACTTTTCTAGTTCATGAACCATGAAGTATGGAGTTTCTAACTAGCCAACTCAAGATTTACGGGTTAGATTGTGATGAAGATACTCTTCTAATTAATCAAAGTGGAGGAGCAAATCAGACTTTTTGATGAGGCAAAATAGAGAAAGAGAAGGAGAAAAAAAAAAGGGTTACCAAGGGGAGGGACGAGGTGGCCGGAGGTGGTGGCTCGTCGTCGGTGGTGGTGGCCGATCGGCGCTGAGTGAAGGGTAGCGTTGAGTGAGAAGAGAAAATGGGAGCGGAGGAGCTGCGCGTTATAGAATATGAGAGTGAGAGATGAGAGGCCTTGCTTTTATTTTAGGGTGAATTACATTTTGATACCCTATTTTATGAACTGATTTCACTTTGGTACCATGTTCTTTTAAAAGTGACACTTTGATATCCTGTTCTTTACACCGTTAACATTTTGGTACCCTATTCTTTCAAAAGTGACATTTTGGTACCATATTCTTTGCACCGTTAACACTTTGGTACCTTGTGCTATGGACCGATTTCACTTTAGTATCATGTTCTTTCACGATTTGTTATTCTATTCTATTTTTTTAGGGTACCAAAGTGTTAACAGTGCAAATAACAAGGTACCAAAATGTCACTTTTGAAAGACAGGATACCAAAATGTTAACGGTGTAAAGAACATGGTACCAAAGTGTCACTTTGGAAAGAACAGTATACCAAAATAAAATCGGTCCATAGAATAGGGTACCAAAGTATAATTTACCCTTTATTTTAAGAAAAACAAACTTTCTTTCTTAGCTGAATTAATTTTTAGTTTTTTTTAATATTTAATTACTATCAATTTTAACTTCAAAATTTTATATTTTATTATTTTTTAATAATTTAATGATAAACTAGTATGAACCCCGTGTGATGCACGGGTTGTGATTGCTTCGGATAAACATATATTATGAGCTTCATTGTACAAGAGTATATAATATAAACATTAAAAAACACACATACACAAACTACATGTGATGAATAAATAAAAGGAGAATAACTAAAAAACAAAATATAGATGGTAATTAGTGACATTAAATATCGATGACAAAAGTAGATTAAGGCAACGTTCAAGGCCGAGAAAAACTGCCTTGGATAATTTAATGATAAATTATATTATATTTTTCAATATATTTTTAGCTGAATTAATTTTTAGTTTTATTTTTAATATTTAATTACTATCAATTTTAACTTCAAAATTTTTGTATTTTTATTATTTTTATTAAATTTTTTAATAATTTAATGATAAATTATATTATATTTTTCAATATATTTTTTTATAAATTTTATATTATATATTAGTAATCATATGAAATCTGTTGTTAATATTGATTAAATTTAGATCAAATAATAAAAATCATCAAAATATAAAAATTTAAAAACAAAATTAAAAATAAATAAAAAATAGAAATGAAATTAAAATATATGTAATTTTTTTTAAAAAAAAATTATTATCTTAAAAATAATTAATATTCTATTTTCTTCAAAAAAATTTCACCTCCAAAATTATTTGAAAAGGTGACAGTCAAATTTTATTTCATAATTTATATAAAATTTTTCGCTCTATTTATTCTTAAATTTTTATCACAATTCACAACTTTAAAAAATTCATAGAGTTCAATTATAATATTACTTTTGCCAAAAAAAAATTCTAGTTCCAAAAATCCCCCCATTAAATTACCTTAAAAACTCTAATAAAACCCCTATAAATTAATTTTAAATCCTAATGATCCGAAAATTCTCATTCTTAATTTTGAATTGATGACCTATCAAAGTCTTATTGTTTTTGTATAAATCTAACAGTTTGATGCACTCTTCTAATCTCAGATTATCCACGTATTTTCACCCTTCTCCTTTTCAAATATGGCTCTAAGTAATATACATGATCATAAATGTTGCAAATCTATATAGATTGAACAAGTATCAAATATTTGCTAAAAAAAAAGAAGCAAGTATCAAATATCAACCATTCACTTTTTCCTTCATCTAGCAGAAACCTGGCTACATAACCCTAATTTGATGTTGCTACCATATATAGACTAAACAAGTTCAATGGAATAATTATAGACTAAACAAGTTCAATGGAATAATTTATAAAATGTTATTGGATAATTTATTCTATCTCTATTCTCTGGTTGTCACTAACATGTTAATTTAAGTAGAAAACCAGCAAGGTTAATGTGTAATACTAGATTTTGTAATCACAATTTTATGTTGAGCAAGGTTAATTTGTGATTGCTTAGCGTTTTACTTGCCTCATTTTATTCAAGATAAAAATTTAGTTTGGGTTAAGTAGAAATAAAATTTAGCGCATCCATCCATTCCATTTATTATATATATACAGCTATAAACTTGTTGATTTCACAACAATATATTTCTTGTCTCTTAGGCTCCGTTTGCTAGACTGTAAATGAGTTTTACATTGTAAAACTACACGAATTTCGAGACTTTCATGTGTTTGGTATGGTAATTTAAACTATGTAAAGTGGATTACAATGTAAAGGGTTTTACATTACATAGGCCATTTTTCTTTACTTCACATTTCTGATGTAATCCAAGTCTACCTAGGGAATTATGGTAGAATTCCTAATTTGCCCCTCTCACTCTCATCCCATTTTCTCCCCCTAAGGTGGCCGGCGACAGCGGCGGCGGTTGACGGCGGCGACGGCCACCGTGGACCACCGTGGACGGCAGCGACGGCCANTTTTCCTTTCCCTCACAATTTTTCCCTTGTAAAACCCTTTCCTTTACATACCCAAAAGCATACCAAACGGAGCTTTAGGGTTTTTTGCGACCAGCTTTTTGGCAGCAACCCCCCTCCCTCATCTTTTCTTCTTGTTCTAGTATAATATCTCCTCTTTGAATAAAAGTTCCTTCCTTTCTTAGATGTAAGTTTCTTCTATCAATAGTGAGATAGTACTTTGTCGTAAGAGATTTACTTTTTTCTTCAACATATTTGAACTTACAGCTTAAATTAGTAAAAAAGAAGATGACATTGAAGATTTTTCAAAAAGAATGACAAAGTGTTTTGCCGTGTAGAATTTATTTATAATCATATTTTTATTTTAAATGTTATAATTCTTTTGATTTGGACTATAAGTCTTTTTCTTTGAAATTAGAATTTAAGTTGTATTGTCAGATCGTCGTTTTCTATTGATTTTGATGAAGGCCTAATTAAGTTCGTGTTTTTAGCCTATTTTTATTTGGTTTCCTTTTTTTCGTTTTGCTAGTTTACTTTTGACTGTTTCCTTTGTAATTTGATCCAAAAAAATATTAGCAATAATATTGAACTATAGGTTTTCATAATATTATGAGAATGGAATTATTATAGCATTTTTTTTATGTTTGACATTTTTGGACTGGGCCGGCCACAAGAGGGCCAGGGTAAAAGCCCAAACACACAAGGGAGGAAACAATTAGCAACCAAAACGACATGCAAACAGGCTCACACTACCCCAGAGACAAGAACAGAACAGAAACGAAGAATAAACGACAACCAAAACTCTGGCAACACACTAGAGAAGAAAAACTACCAACCAAATCTTATGTTCGTTATTTGCAGAACAAAATGGAATTGAGCTCAAATGCTAATGTCTCCAATTTTATCATTCATGAAAATAAACTTAAAAAAAAAAAAGGTCAAATACTCATTTTGGTTCTCAAACTATGGGATAAGTTTCATTTTGATCCTCAAACTTTCATATTTGTTCTGTTTTGGTCCATAGAATATGATTTCATATGGTTTCTGTCATTATTTTTAACTTGGATAGTTGAGATAAATTATTTCTCTCTCATATGTGTTATAATAAGTCAGTTGGTAAAGAAAGAAATAAATTTTTTCATTCTTAACCACAAATTTCAAATTTGTGGTTGATTTTTATCTTCAATTTGTGACTAAGAATGAAAATTTTCTTTATTTTTTTTTCCCACTTATTAATACATATATGAAAGAGAAATAGTCTATCTCGACTATACAATTTATAAATAACGGAAAATTTTTGATGAAATCACATTTTGGGGATAGAAATAAAACAAATGTGAAAATTTGAGGATCAAAATAGAACAAAAAATAGTTTTAAGGCCAAAGTGAAACTTATCTCATAGTTTAAGGATGAAAATGAGATTTTAACTAAAAAAATATATAGATTTCCATCCTTTTGCTCCTCATGGGCCCAAAAAGAAGCAGACGTAAGATTATTTGGAGGCCTGGGCCCATTGAACATTTCTCCCTACAGATCAAAAGAGAAAAAATAGGAGGAAAATATCAAAAAGCATGAATGATTCCTTGATTAGACATTTAATGATTTAATTGAAACTTTTACAAGGAGTTTTCTTCAAATGACGAGTTTATAAATTTCTTTGGGGTGCAAAATGACGAGTTTCTAAATGATAATGTAATATATTAGTAGAAAAAAGGTCCAGTATGAGTTTCTATAAAATACATTATGAATAAATTATTGATAGAATCAAAGTTTAGTCACATTTAATGTAATATACTTAGTTGTTAATTATTATAATTAAAAGGAAATCTTTATCATTTAAAGAGTCTTTATAAATGAGTCATTAGTTTTAAAATGTGATTTGTAATTTTTCCAATACTTTACTCAATTGGTTTTCTTCATACACTAAAATTTGACTTATTATGCCTCTAGTTACAAAGTCCAAATTTAATTGATGGTTTGTTTATTTGTTTGACCAAAAAATACGAGGGCTGGAAAGTTTTGATAAAATTTTCAGATTGTTTTTTAGCAGAAGCATTTTTTTAAAAAAAAAATTGAAGAGAAAGAGCTGGAAAAAATAAATTAATTTTTTAGAAATATGAGTAAAAATATTATTATTATTACGGTAAATTACATAGAAAGTCTCTGTGGTATGACACATTTACAGAAAGGGTCCTTGTAGTTTAAAAAGTTGCAAATATGGTTTGCTCCATTAACAAAAAGGGTCCTGAGGTATATTTTTGTCCAAAATTTGACAGAAATATTGGTTAAAATACTATTTTAAGACTCTAACTATTAATTTTTATGTATTTGACTCCCTATTTGTATGAGAGAAAGACTCTGAAAGATGCTTGGATGCTCACGCTTCTAAATCCTCGACCTTGTTGATTCTTATTAGAGATTTTTTTATTGATTATTTTAATCTAACCTCTAATCTTTGTGTAGGTATCCCTTCTAAATTGATTGTTAATATTTTGTGTAGTGAGGTGGGTTCTACTAAGGAAAAGCTGGTGAGGAAGGACATAATAGGACTCATGGGACAATGTAGAGTGTTTTGGTCCTTCTTTGCAGGTATCGACTATGTTAGAGAAATTTAGAGTGATGCTTCAAGTTATAATTGTTAACAGCTGTGCTATATATCTCCTTCCTTTGTAACTGTTCCTTTTTTTAAAAAAATAAATATTTTCTATTAAAGTAGCATTAACGACATGATTTACTTTTGGAACTAAAAATTTCAACAACATCTAACATTTCTTTTAAGTTGATTGTATGCCATCCCGTCATAATATAACCATAATAATACAATTCATTAAAATAATTATATGATTAACTCCTTGAAAATGTAAAAAAAAAAAATGATAGTTGAGTCACATTAAAATATATATTGCACAGAATTATATTTTTTTAAAAAAAAATCTTTAATAATTGAATAGTATAAAACTATAAATAAAGAATTTTTTAACTTGATTTCATTAATAGTTCAGACGTATATTGACAAAGAAAAATATAATTTAAAAAGAACCTTTAAAAATATAGTTATGTATTTTAAAATATAAGCATTAAGCAATATATTCTTAAGATAATAAAATACAATTTTATATTAATACGTTTTTTTTTGTATAAATCATTGATATCTCTATCTTTGGTTAAGTCGAATCAACTTCCATTAAGCCAATCCATGCACCTAGTGCTTAAAATTCAAATATTTAAAGAGAATATATTTGGACTAAATAGTTAAAGAGAATATATTTTAAGAATCATAAATTATATTTACTAATTTCTTTTTAATATTTCAAAATTGTAGTTGATTTTTCAAAAGTAAAGGAGCTAGAAAAAGAAAGTTTCCACCCTAAGTAAAAATAGCTTTGCCAAAGAATAACACAGAATTTGTAGAATTAATCTCCTAAGTATTTGGACTTTATGCCTCAAACACAATATATTAAAAAAAAATAATATGATAAAATGTGGAGAAGATGTGATTTGTATTTAAAATATGTTGAATAACAATAATAATGATTTAATAATAACATACATATATGCATATTAATCAATATTGTTAGTAATTAATGTACCTCAATTTGACTGTCGTAACCAGTCACCTTCAACCACTCAAATATTAGGTGTTCGCTCCTTTTTCAAAGTGTAATTGCTTACAACAATTGTTATTGATGGTGCTTGTGTATATCTAATAAGAGACTTTCACTATTTTTAATATTCATAGTACGATACAATGTTATTTGAACTGGACCATTTGAAAAGTCCAACCATGAAACATATAAGAGAACGAATTGGATATAAGGACAAACTATTTAAATTTGCACTCTTTAAAAAAAAAAAAGAAAAATGATGAAATATGAATATGGAGTTGAAGCCTCTCATTTCATTATCTTCATCTCACACTTGCCAGCCCTATAGTCGTTGCTTGTCGCTTCACTACTCATCCTATTGTCGATGTTTTTTGTCGAAGCTCGACACGTAATAAATGCTTTTTAGCGAAGCTCGTCGCATTGTGGAAACTTGTCGTTGTTTTTTCAATGTTCAAAGCTTGAAGGATGCAACATCAAAAAAATGTCACTGTTTACAAAATCGATTGGGGTGAAACTTGAACCAAGCCACCACGGAAGCACCTTAAAATGAAAGAGAAGTAGACAAACACTAGAGAGAGAGTCTAACCGTGAACCACATAAAAGTTACTTAACTTCATCACATTTTTTACTATTAAGTCATCTAAAATATTGATAGAATTAACTAATATGTCAAATATGTAATTAAATAGTCATTAACAAGAGACCATGAATTCAACTACACTACATTGTTGCTTATTTAATTATACATATTTACATGCATAACATTATTTTCTGATTTCCTTGAAAAGTTATATATTTTAAAAACGATACATTTATTGTAGGCAATAAAAATGGATTAAAGATACAATCCTATAATTAATTAATTAAGTTTTTAAATAAAGCCTTAGTTCTTTTACTTGTTGCTTTAATTTTTTAACAATTAAAATAATACAAAAATTTTCTATAAACATATAGAAATCAATTAACACGAAAAAAAGTCTGATAAAAAAATATTAACATGAAAAAGGAAAAAAATTAAAGTTGAACCTAAATTTAAGAAAAAAACAACTTTCACTCAAACAAACGGGATTTTTTTCAAAAAGCAAAAGATCTTTTAATTAATAACCAAGATATGAAATATAGACACTTTATTTTGAAGGTATGTCATCTTATATAATACTTATAAAATATGTATTATATAATGCATATGATATATATTATTCATAATATTATAATTTTTAAAATTTCCATCAAAATTCATGAATTTTAATTATTTATGCATATAAATATATATTGCATATCATGTTATTTTAAAAATTTTATATACCAAATCTACGCTATTGTCTCGATATTCATACCATAGTGCAAAAAATCGGACTGGACCGGGCGGTCCGACCGGTGAACCGAAGCCCAGGCCGGTCCGGAAAAAAATACCGGATTCCAGTTGAATCGGTGAGTCACCGGTTCAACCGGCGGTCCGACCGGTGAATCGGTGAACCGGTTTGACCCGCCAAAGTTTGCAAAATTACATATTGACCCCAAAAAATTTTCAAAAAATTACAAATTAGTCCCTAGATACATATTATAGATGGACTAAAATGAAAAATTTTAAAAAAATTTGGGGTCAATATGTAATTTTTACAAAACTTGTTATGGTTAAAATTGCAAAATAGCTCCAAAGGTACTAAAGTGTTTAATATTTACTTTATATTTAAATTATTACAATATATTAATGTGTATTTAATGAATATGTATATTTGAAAATGTATTTTTTAAGTAAACCGGCTCAACCGGTTAAACCAGTGACCCAGCGGTTGAACCATTGAACCAGTGACCCGAACCTTCCACCGATTTAATGACCGGTCCGGTTTTTTGCACTAGGATTCATACTTCATCGCAAGAAAAACGACAAAATCTTAAATAAATTGATAAAGTGTATTGAATTTCAAATCTCAATGCTAAATTGCTGATGTTACACACGGTTTGATGACTTGAAAGTCCAAAGCTTTCTCATTCATGCCTACCCACCCAAGCAAAAACTGAGAAATGGGAAGAAGCCAAAGAAAGTTTTCTCCTTTTTCTCTTTTCTTCCGTTTTGTTTTTTGCTTCCTCTCTCATCATTCTCATTCTTCACCTGTCACCCAGTTTTCTCTCTCTCTCTCTCTAAAACCCTTTCTTTTTCTATCTACATTGCTTCTATCACAAGCTTCTTCATCACTTCATTCTGTGCTTGATCTCTACCTTTTCTCGATTGAATCATGGATCTTCTTCAATTTAACTTCAATTTTCCATGATCAAGGCTTTTGAGCTGAAGTTTGATCGAATCGAACAATTTCTGGAGTTGAAATTTTTGGGATTGGGAAAAGAATATGAAAATCCCTTGCTGTTCAGTTTGCCAAACGCGGTACAACGAAGAGGAGAGAGTCCCTCTTCTTCTCCAATGCGGCCATGGGTTTTGCAGAGAGTGTCTCTATACAATGTTCTCGGCGTCTCTCGATACAACGTTGCCGTGTCCCAAATGTCGCCACGTGTCCACCGTCGGCAACTCTGTTCAAGCTCTGCGTAAAAACTACGCCGTGCTCGCGCTTATCCACGCGGTTTCGACTTCGTCAAAGTCGAATTTCGACTGTGACTTCACCGATGACGACGACGACGAAGATGAGGATAATGACGACGAGGACGGCGACGGCGGCGACTCAGTCATCCGCCGCCGCAACCGCCGGGATAGCCGTGGGTCCGTGACGTCGAGCTCCGGCGGGTGTGGGCCGGTGATTGAGCTTGGAATCCACCCAGGGTTGAAATTTCTGCGGCGGATTGGGGAGGGAAGGAGGGCTGGTATGGACACGTGGACGGCGGTGATCTCGGGCGGCGGCGGCGGATGCCGGCACCACGTGGCGGTGAAGAAGGTGGAAATAACGGAGGGGATGAATTTGGATATGGTGAAGGGGAAGCTTGAGAAATTGCGTCGTGCTTCTATGTGGTGTAGGAATGTGTGCACGTTTCATGGGGCAATTATGGTGGATAAGAGTTTGTGTCTTGTGATGGATCGTTGTTATGGATCAGTTAAGTCTGAGATGCAACGCAATGAAGGGAGGCTTACTTTGGAGCAAGTCCTAAGGTTTTCTGGCTATAGCTTTTTGTGTTTCTCTGATAAGATTTTTAGCAATTTCAATTCACTGTTAGAAGTAGGATGCACTCTTGCTGGTGAAAATTTGAAGCGAGTGGAAGGGCTAATCTTTGAACAAAGTTTCAAATTCTTGTCGGAGAGGCACTCATATTTAATATTTGACAGTGCCTTACATTGGAATGGAGGATAACTTAAATGGTTGAAATGGGTTTGGAAGGAAACTGTATCACTGTATCAGCCTATTTTATAAGTACAGTCGTAATATTTTGCTTCTTCCTCTGCTTTCTGGTTGTGTCTCCTTACTTAATGATCTTTCTTTTGACTTTTTTTTTTGAAAAATTCAGAACAAGTGCATGTTGGCTTGACTTGTTTTCTAATATGGGTTGCTGAAGAATCATATTGATGGAATGTTTGTTCTAGTTCCCATATTGCTTGCTAATTGATCATAACAACTATTGATATATATAGAATATGTATTGACATTACATTTTTGCCAAATATAGATATGGGGCAGACGTTGCTCGGGGCGTGGCTGAGCTTCATGCTGCGGGAGTTGTTTGCATGAATCTAAAGCCATCCAATCTTCTTCTTGATGCCAATGGTCATGCAGTGGTTTCTGATTATGGACTTGCTGCAATTCTAAAGAAGCCTTCCTGTTGGAAGGCCCAACCAGCGAGTGACTCATCGAAGATCCATTCTTGTATGGAATGTATAATGCTCAGTGCACATTACACCGCTCCGGAGGTTTGGGAACCTATGAAGAAGTCATTAAATTTGTTCTGGGATGGGGCAATTGGCGTATCTGCAGAGTCAGATGCATGGAGTTTTGGTTGTACTTTGGTGGAAATGTGCACGGGTTTTGTTCCGTATGTAGATCATTTCATTTCTTTTATTCTTTCTTTCTTCTTTTTCCCCCAGGATTTCTTAATGCAAATTTATGCTGGTGCAGTTGGGCTGGTTTAAGTGCAGAGGAAATTCATCAAGCTATTGTCAAGGCACGGAAACTGCCTCCACAGTATGCTAGTGTTGTTGGTGGTGGAATACCTAGGGAATTGTGGAAGATGATTGGAGAGTGCTTGCAGTTTAAGCCATTTAAAAGACCTAGTTTTAATGCAATGTTAGCAGTATTTCTCCGTCATTTGCAGGAAATACCACGCGGTCTTCCTGCAAGCCCTGATAAGTATGTCCTTAAAGTTATTTTGACTTGTAACTTCGTATTGGGTTTATGCCGCCTTTCCAGATAGAAAAACTATATAATACAATACATACATATGATGAACTTGCTCGTTAATGAGAAATCTTCATGGTTATTAACTTATTATTGATTTTCATCAATGATTCTATATAAATAACATAGTTATACATATACAGTGATTCTGTTAAAGGCAATGTGTCAAATGTGATGGAAGCTTCCCCAGCATCTGAACTAGAAGCTCCTCAGGATTATACAAACAATCTTCATCGACTGGTGTCTGAAGGGAATGTTAGAGGTGTTAGGTTAGTAGGCCTCCCAAGTCCCAACTGATTTGCTGTGGCCAACTTTTATTCAAAATCAGCTTCATACAATTCATTTTCTTTCTATATAATCTTTCTTTTCTTATGCAGACTTCTTCTTGCGAAGGCTGTATCAGTAAATGGTAACAACTACATATCCTCTCTACTGGAAACTCAAAATGCTGATGGGCAAACTGCTCTCCACTTGGCTTGTAGACGGGGTAGTGCAGAACTTGTTGAGGCTATTTTGGCTTGCAAAGAGGCAGATGTTGATGTCATTGACAAAGATGGAGATCCTCCTCTAGTTTTTGCATTAGCATCTGGATCTCCTGATTGTGTTCGTGGTCTTATCAAAAGAAATGCAAATGTGAGGTTGCGGTTGAGAGATGGCTTTGGCCCATCTCTGGCCCACATCTGTGCCTACCACGGCCAACCAGATTGTATGCGAGTATGTTCTTTTAAATTAAACACAAAGGCTTCTTCCTGTAATCCTGTCAACTAGAGCTCTAATAATTCGGTTATGGAAAAAATAACAGGAACTATTATTGGCTGGAGCTGATCCAAATGCAGTTGATGATGGAGGTGAATCTGTACTGCATTGTGCAGTTGTAAAGAAGTATACAGACTGTGCTTTTGTGATATTAGAAAATGGGGGCTGTAGATCAATGGCCATCTTAAATTCTAAGAATAAAACGTAAGTGCAAGCATCCCTTCATCAGTTTTTTTTTTAGCTTAGAATGTGCATGCCAAGTTTGTCAAGCTGTCTAGATTTACAAAAATTGGCATTGGTTAACTGCTGGAAAATATTTTAAAAGCTTATATTTGAACTGAGAGTGGATCTGTTGCAGTTGCTTTCTCTCATTAATAATTTATTTCCATACTGACTGATATCCAAATTCATCCTTTGGTGTTGAGAATATATCCTGGTTAGTTTAGTGCCACAGGCCCATGATGCCAACCAAGAGTGAAGCAGAGTAACTTTACTTGCAAAGCTTTTGGTAACAAATGGTGTTTTTCTTGGCTATTAAAGTCATCCATTGTTGAGCTATGTAGTTTACCTTTTTCATAAGTCTCAACTATTTACTTCTCATGGAGATTGGGCAAGAAATTCCATATAGGATCTCCATAATCCTTTTATTCTTGGACATATTAAATGCTTTGTAGCTATTGTGAGCTGGTTGTTGAATTTAGACTTTATTTGGTCTCACATGCAAATGTAAGAATGCATTTATATTGTTTAATGTTGCAGGCCACTGCACTTGTGTATGGAAACATGGAATGTAGCTGTTGTAAAAAGATGGCTGAATGTTGCAACATCTGATGAGATTGCTGAAGCAATTGACATACCAAGCCCTATTGGAACTGCATTGTGCATGGCAGCTGCATCTAAGAAAGAACATGAAACTGGTATTAGAATTGGAGAATTCCTTACTAGCAATTTAAACATTTGGCCTTTTTTATTTATAGATTTGTTGCTAAACTTTGTTGCTGTTCACCTAAACCGCACCTCTTAAGTAGCACATGTATTACTTGTGATTCATCAATGTGGGACCGGACTTCATTGTAGCACCATTCATGAAGAGCTTATGAAATCAATGGCTGCTCTCTACAGTGTTCACTCTATCTCCCAGCAGGCTACATGTGGAGGGTGCAAGAGGAGCCAGAATAGACACATGCTCTCCATGGGCTGTGCTAGGAAGAATGCCATATTGGGGAGCCAAAAATAATACATGTGGTACTTAAGGGGTATGGTTGTCTCCCCTTACAAACTGATTTTAAGGGTGGATTCCCCACATTTGCTTAACTCTCCATCAAGGATCTCTTAAGTCTACTACCTACTTTCCTTATTTCTAACGAATATATTTACATTAAGGGAAAATTTTGGCAATATACACTTTCATCATTTGGGTTCCATTTTTAAATTAAGCCCCTTTCATTTGGGTAAGTTTTCAAGTTGATCTTGGTCAATGAGTTTTGAGCATTTTAGGTGAATGGGGACAAATATGTAATTTTTTCTCCTTGGAGCTTATTTATTGTATTCATTTTAGGAAAAGATCATACAGCGTGTTTTCTTGATTATTAGATATTAAGAGGGTATCTATAATTTTATGTTTTACTATTCATAATTATGGTCAGGAAGAGTACTTAATCAACCAAAATCAAGCATTTTGTTTAAGATTTGACGTTTAGGTTTTTTCTTTCATAGCATATCAAGTTGCATCTGCAATGCCACTTTTTCTCTTTTTGTTTCACATATTTCTGTGATCTATCCGTAGTTGCTTGTCGTGTGCAATGAATTGCGACATTGAAGTGTGTTGGATGTTTAAGTTTAATTAATATAATTTAAAAAACAATAATGCAAAAATAAATAGTATATATGAAACATAACTCATTCTTTAAATGTAATTCATAGTCAAGGTAGTCAAAAGCAAAAGGCTTCAGACTCCCAAAATGCCTTACATCAGAGGCACTAAAAAGGCAATGTCCAACTAAAGTAAAGCACTATAATAGAAAAAAAAAATGCTAGAAATATGGTATATGAACAAAAAAAAGAAATGTAAGTTTGTAACAACAGTTGACATCTAAGTTAGCTATTCTAATGTGGTTATCATCAAGTCATATGTCATTATGATAATTAGAGTCACTTGGCTATTAGAGTCATATGTCCAAGTGTAAAGCCATGTCTTTAAGTAATAAATTTTACAATCTGAAACTTCCCTTGAAAGTGTAAAACAAAGCTACTAGACTAACAAAACCCTAAGTAACTAATAACCTAGATAATATTTATTATCTATTAAACTATTGGGTTGGGTTTCTTATTTTAAAGCATTATGTTTCCTATTTGTTTGACTTGGACTAGGATTTTTTCACTTTTCTATGGGGCTATTGCTTACTAGCACCTTTTCGACCATGCGAGGCATTCTCCGATATTTAATACCCTTTAAATTTCTTTAATTTCTCCAATGTGGGACTCTTGGTATTTACAACACTCTCCCTCAAGTCCAATTGGCTTAGCCTAGTTGTGACTTGCCTCATAATCCTGGGCATGTGTCTTTTTTTAGTCTCAAAGGTCTCACGTCTCTTTTTTTTTTTCCTTGGGCTTGTACTCTTTTGAACCTTAGAGGCCACAGGGCTTTGATATTTTCTTGTGTCTTCCTCTCTCAGCCTTTTTTTAATTAGCTTCAAATCTTGGGCCAAAGGTCTTCAATTTTGGACCATTGATCTTTTTGGGCTGTGAGGCCACTAGCTCTGATACCATGTTGAACTTTGACAATCCCTGTCCAATTTTGTATGATGATGTGTTGGCTTGTATTGTTGAGCTTGAATGTGGAAGATGTCATTCGTACAAAATGTCTAAAGCAATTTAGTATAGCATCCTCCCTCGTTAAGTATTCTTCAACTTTCTCTTATTTCTCCAATGTGGGAATTTTGGTATTTCCAACAACTTTGAGATTAGATTATTGGAGTCATGACTTGGTCAGTATTCACCATAGGCTGACATCCAAACAATTTTGCTTGAAGTGTAATTTTTTACCAACATGATTGTTTGAAGGATAATTAGAGAGGGAATCTTGCTATATTATCTCAAGTCAAATTATATAAGATCCTTCATGGAAGAGACCCAATGTATATTTCCACCATCTTCCTTCTTGTTTTCACGTGCTGATAGTTTCATGTGATAATCGTCCTGTTTTCTTAGGGCTAACCCTGAGTGATATTCCAGATAGTGCTTCTTAATATTTTTCTCTTTGAATTTTTGTGGTCTTTTCAAGGAATTTCTGGTTTTGTGCAGCTTGCAAATAATATATTTTGGAAAAAAGAAAAAAAATTGAGGCCTAAATGCTCTATAATTTAGAAGCATAAAGTGCTGTACTTGAAGCTAGAATATAATAACATGTTAATGCTTTGTGAGAATAGAGGTATCAATATCGTCTGTATATTTTATATGGTGTTTCTGGTTACCTCATTTTGATCATGTTCGAAATATGCCTTTGATTTTGATGATTAACATCTATATTATAACATATTAATGCTGTGTGATAGTTGCATAGATGTTTTAATATTACGTGTTTTTACTTCTGTTCATCACTATAGTTGAATAATCTTATTTTGTTTATTCACATTGAATGTAGAGGGGAAAGCATTGGTGCAGTTATTGCTTGCTGCAGGTGCAGACCCATCTGCTCGAGATTCGCAGTATGGGCGGACAGCTTTGCATATGGCTGTTATATTTAATGATGTTGAGTTAGTTAAGGTAATTTATCTTCTTGCTAATCAAATGAACAAGTTGCCATATCTGGTTTATAGCTGGAAGATTTTGTACGAACTATTGATATAATTTTTCTCTTTTGGGTGTTTGACTAGGTTATTCTTGCTGCTGGTGTTGATGTGAACATTCGTAGTGAGCTAAACTGTACGCCTCTTCATTTAGCTTTAGTTAGTGGAGCAAACACATGTATTAAATTGCTTCTATCTGCTGGGGCAAACTATAATTTGCAGGTTTTCTTTCAAGTTCCCTCTTCTACCACTTTGTCATGCATAAACATACTCATATTTTTTCTCTGAAGACGTTACTCTTTGTCAGTGATGACTGATGTGATATTCTTCTAACTTCTCATAGAAGTTATTACATTCCTTATCCATTCATCCATAATATGTCAAGACTTGGTCTTTATTACGACTCATGTGAGTCTTTGACATAGCCCTTCTTTGTCCCTGAGTGATTTAAGTGTAACTTACCAAAATACAATTTGTTTGAGGATTATGAAATTTAAGTCAATTAAACTGGAGAAGACGTGGAATGAAATGTTGAAACTACTTTCTCTGCTAATACAGTTGACTTCTTTAGAGTGGGATTGCGATCTATATTTGAAGTTTTTTTTGAGTCACTGTATCCCAAAATAAAATAGTTCTTGAATAAGATTCCTTATCCAATGAAGGAATTTGGCACCCTACTATAGGAGCTTATGAAGAAAGAAGATCCATTTCAACCTTGATATATGCCGAAACACTCTTAACCATATTTAGCTTCCAGCAGAAATAACCTCAAGTATCTGTGAAATACTTATAACAGTATTGCAAAAGCTCACCATACTCTTCCAAAAAAAGGAATAGTTTCATTTGCAAACAGTAGGTAGGACTCTGCAGTCTTCTCTCTTCCCATCGTATTCTACTAAATAAGTGGTTTGAATTTATTTTTTTTTGCTTAAACGTGTGTCGCTTGTGAGAAATAATTGGAAGGAAGCATTGCTGTTACATCTTTGATTTGAGATTTTAATATTGTTAATTTTGTTGTTGTTATTGTAATTTTGTATCAGAATGATGAGGGAGACACTGCTTTACACATAGCAGCAAAGACAGCAAAAATGACACGTGAAAGCCTTGACTGGCTCATTGTTATGCTAAGAAATCCTGATGCTGATGTTGAGGTCAGAAATCACAGGCAAGTAGAAGCTAAAAGGCTAAAGTCACCTTTTTATTTGATTTGAGTTCCATGCCTTTTATTGTTTACGTGTCTGAAACTAATGCCAAATCAGTGAAACAGAGCAAACTATATATTTTAATTGTCATAGGTTAGTCGACAAAACTAAATACCCAAGTGTAACTGATAAGGTTATGTTTCATGACAGTGGCAGGACATTACGGGACATTGTGCAGGCCCTCCCCCGAGAATGGATATCTGAGGATTTGATGGAGGCACTCATGTGTAGAGGAGTTCATCTATCTCCGACAATGTGAGAGAATGAATTCATTCTTTGCCATTTTATTTATATATTGTAGCCATGACATGTATTTCCTGTTCATATATGTCTAATATT
Source organism: Chamaecrista fasciculata (assembly GCA_003254925.1). Classification (NCBI taxonomy): domain Eukaryota; kingdom Viridiplantae; phylum Streptophyta; class Magnoliopsida; order Fabales; family Fabaceae; genus Chamaecrista; species Chamaecrista fasciculata. The sequence goes on from QANZ01007074.1 coordinate 178,938, forward strand.
TATATTAACTTTTATATTTCTGGTTGTATTTAGATTTCAGGTGGGTGATTGGGTGAAGTTTAAAAGAACTGTAACAACACCAACTTATGGCTGGCAGGGAGCTAGCTCAAAGAGTGTTGGCTTTGTGCAAAATGTTCCAGACAGAGATAATCTCGTCATTTCTTTTTGTTTTGGAGAGGCTCGTGTTTTGGCAAATGAAGTTGTGAAAGTCATCCCATTAGACAGAGGTCAACACGTACAGCTTAAGGCAGAGATAGCAGAGCCCAGGTATGGTTTTGCATCAACGCTACTTGCAATTTACTCTCTGGTTTCAATATTAATAGAAGTGTCTGAAAAAATTACTGAATATATTTCTCATCGCAATTCTGATTTGATACAAGACTCTATATATAATTACAACCTATTAAAGCTCAATTACCTAGAAAGGAAGATATTTTGAATCAGGGAAACAATAAATAGAGAATTAATTACATCTTAATTACAAAAAAATGCTAAAATTAGGGGTTGACATCTTGGAATTCCTGGAGTGTCAGAATTTACAGAACAGTAACTTGAAATGACATACAAAGCAGTGATGTAAAATTTGTAAATCACGAGTTAACAGAGCAGTAATGTAAATCACAAGGCATGGATGACACAAGTCATATCAAGTTGCTATATGGTTAGCTGTCCTTTTACAAATTTCACTACAATGTAAACGATATTTATCTTTTGTGTGATATGTATATTAATGGCTTTACTTAGCATGCCTTGTGGAATTATGGTGGGGTTTACCATTATTGTTAAAATGTCTAGTTTGAGATCTACTTTTGAGTTGCTCTCCTGATTTTGCATCTTTCTCCTTCTGGTCCTTTGATAGCTTGTATTCATTGTTGATTAAATAAACTTCATTTTTTGTCTGGATAAAGGATAGAAATAGTAAAACCTCTGATATATATAGCAGTCTAGGAACGAAGTAAACGTAATATGAGAAGGGGGAAAAATAATCACAAAAGAGCTTCCCGGTCTCTCCAAATGATTGGTTAAGGAAAATACCTAAATAAGCCATTGCCTGGACAACAAAATAAAGCCATAAAGACAAGCCTATAGTTCCAAGTTGTAAGGTTAAAACTGTACAATTGAATATTGAAGCATTGCATTCCAGCCCTTGTTTGACTAATGAAGGGAAAGAACATAGAAAAGACCTATCTTTGACAAATGAAACTCTGTTAATTGGTGCCTCATAATGGCGTCTTCTTGCAATCTTTGCAGTTTCTGAGTTTTCCCGTGATATTGATGATTGATCATCTATGTTAGGTTTGGTTGGCGCGAACAGTCACGTGACAGCATAGGCACAGTATTATGTGTTGATGATGATGGGATACTACGTGTTGGGTTTCCTGGAGCATCAAGAGGATGGAAAGCTGACCCAGCAGAGATGCAACGGGTTGAGGAATTCAAGGTTGGAGACTGGGTTCGTATTCGTCCTGCTCTTACATCTACTAAGCATGGATTAGGAACCGTGACACCTGGAAGCATTGGTATTGTATCTTATATCAGACCAGACAGTAGTCTGTTGATAGAACTAAGTTATCTTCCGACTCCATGGCATTGTGAACCAGAAGAGGTTGAGCATGTTGCTCCCTTTAGGGTAAGAATTGTATTGACTATTTTATTTCATTGGCATGGTTTATTTCTCGTCTACTACAGTACATGAACAAAGTTTTTTTTTGCTGTAACATTTACTAATAGTGCATCCTACAGATTGGTGATCGGGTATGTGTGAAGCGTTCTGTTGCAGAACCTAGATATGCGTGGGGAGGTGCAACACACCATAGTGTTGGAAAAATCAGTGAGATTGAAAATGATGGGCTCCTAATAATAGATATACCAAACCGGCCAATGCCCTGGCAAGCTGATCCATCTGATATGGAGAAGCTTGAAGATTTTAAGGTGATGGTTCTTGTTGATCATTTGCTGCTAATTTAAGTTTGTTCTTTTAATGTCTTCTGCAAGATGCACTATTTATATTTTCTCTCGGTCGATGGCCAAAGAGCAGGTTGGAGATTGGGTCAGAGTAAAATCTTCAGTATCTTCCCCAAGATATGGATGGGAAGATATTACTAAGAACAGCATTGGGGTAATTCATAGCTTGGAGGAGGACGGCGATGTGGGAATTGCGTTTTGCTTCAGAAGTAAGCCTTTTTGTTGCTCTGTCACTGATGTGGAGAAAGTTCCCCCTTTAGAGGTGGGGCAAGAAATTCATGTGATGCCGTCTATTACTCAGCCACGACTAGGGTGGTCAAATGAATCACCAGCTACTGTTGGAAAAATAGTGAGAATTGACATGGATGGTACTCTCAATGTAAGTTTACTAGTACTGACCCTTACAAATGTCATGCAAGAAATTGTTTAAATTGACTCTGAACCAAACTATGATTAATTTGGAATTTTAAGAAACGGCTCACTTTTGCATTTTTTTTAGATGAAATAAGAAATTTTAAGAGAGAAGCAAGGTACAAAATTACAAAGCATAGAGAACATGCAGGGAAACTTTAAAAACCCTCATCTTTTCAAGCACTCATTCCTGTCTCTTTATTACCATAAACTTTTGTCTGACTCTAAATATTAGCCACTGCTACTATCAGAAATCTAAACATCAAACGAAGGTTTTCAGTAACATGGATATTTATGATTTCATTTGGTATATTACTATAGACAAAGTAACTGTACTGATCTCTTTGTAGGTGAGAGTCACTGGCAGGCAGAGCTTGTGGAAAGTTTCTCCTGGAGATGCAGAACGACTTTCAGGATTTGAAGTCGGTGATTGGGTGCGCTCAACCAGACCAAGCTATGACTGGAATAATGTTGGTAAAGAAACTTTGGCTGTTGTCCATAGTGTACAGGATTCTGGATACTTGGAGTTGGCATGCTGTTCCCGTAAAGTGAGGTCTATTACTCATTATACGGATGTCGAAAAGATCCCTTGCTTTGAAGTTGGGCAGTTTGTTAAGTTCCGAACTGGTTTGGTTGAACCAAGGTGGGGCTGGAGAGGAGCTCAGCCTGAATCTCGAGGTGTTATAACTGGCGTTCATGCCGATGGAGAAGTGAGGGTAGCTTTCTTTGGTTTGCCGGGTTTGTGGAGAGGAGATCCCGCAGACCTTGAGATTGTGCCAGTGTTTGAAGTGGGAGAGTGGGTGAGGTTGAAAGATAATGCAAATAATTGGAAATCTATTGGGCCAGGTAGCATTGGCATTGTACAAGGGCTGGGGTTTGATGGTGATGAATGGGATGGAAGCACTTGTGTTGTTGCCTTTTGCAGGGAGCAAGAAAATTGGGTTGGACCAATTTCCCATCTCGAAAGAGTTGACAAGCTCATTGTTGGTGAAAAGGTTCGAGTTAAACAGTCTGTAAAGAATCCAAGATTCGGGTGGTCAGGTTGCACCCATGCTAGCATTGGAATCATCTCAGCAATCGATGCCGATGGGAAGCTCCGAATATACACTCCAGCAGGATCGAAAGTGTGGATGTTAGACCCATCAGAAGTGGAACTAGTGAAGGAGGAGGAGCTACAGATCGGGGATTGGGTCAAGGTTAGAGCTTCAGTTTCAACCCCAACCCACCAGTGGGGAGAAGTGAGTCATTCGAGCATTGGGGTGGTGCATCGGATGGAAGACGATGATCTGTGGGTGGCATTCTGTTTCATGGAGAGACTTTGGCTTTGTAAGGCCTCGGAAATGGTACGGGTAAGGCCGTTCGAAATCGGGGACAAGGTAAGGATAAGAGATGGACTTGTGAGCCCAAGGTGGGGATGGGGAATGGAGACACATGCTAGCAAGGGAGAAGTGGTAGGAGTAGATGCTAATGGGAAGTTAAGAATTAGGTTCAGGTGGAGGGAAGGGAAGCCCTGGGTAGGAGACCCTGCTGATATTGTTCTTGATGAAATAGAAACATCATGAGAATTTTGCATATTCTGTAGTACCTTGCACTTCTTGTTCAGCTCTTTAGCCTGTGTTTTCTGGGATGGAATGCCATTTGATTTGACAGGAAGGGGATGAAGTTCTGGAGCAGGGAAAATTGGATGTGGAGATCCTGAGGCAGCCAAAGGAAAATTAGTAGTAAGCCATTATTTATGTATATTCATTACTTCCATATAAAATGTCTCTTTTTTTTTTCTTTTCTTGTTATAATGAACATTAGTTCCTGTCCCCGATTTTGAGGTATATAAATATATATTTATAGGAATGATTATTCATATTTTTTGTATAAAGTTCTTTTTCGTAGTGCAGTAGTATGATTCTTGAATAAGTTTAATTCCATCATATTGAGTGCATTTGTTCATGATCCAATAATTTTCCTTACATACCAAACGTTATTGTTATTATTAGGTCAAATAGTCTTTTGGTCCCCCAAACTATGAGATAAATTTAATTTTGGTCTTAAAATTAATTTTTGTTCTGTTTTGACTAACTCTCACATTTCTTTCTGTAGGTCTCCAAAATGTGATTTGTCTTGTTTCTATCGTTATTTCTAATTTGAACCTTTGAGATGAATTATTTTTCTTTCATATATTTATAATTAGTTAGCAAAGAAAGAAAATTGTTCACTCTTTGAAACAAAAATCGACTATAACTTTATTTTGAATTTGTGATTAAATGAAAATTTTTCTTTTTGTCAACTCATTTAATATGATAGAAAAATAATTCATTTCTGTTGTCCAAGTTATAAATAATAGAGATGAACCAAAATGTGAGTTTAAGAATCAAAACAGAATAAAAAATATTTTTAGGACTGAAATAAAATTTACCTCATACTTTGAAGACCAAAATGAAATGAAACTTTAATGTTGTTTAAGAGGAGCCCGTGAGATGCATGTGAGAGAGACTTCTGTTAAAGTTGGATGGAAAATAAGTTGAGGATACCAATGTGTTAACAGTCAAAACCTCAGAGTACGAAAGTGTCAGGTTTCAAACCACAGGGTATCAAAGTAAAATTGGATCAAACCACAGGGTACCAAAGTGTAATTTACCCTTATTATTATTTGCTTTGAGATGTTTCAAGGTCACTCAAATGGAAGCAAAGGCGAAACATAAAGATCGATATGTTTTGTTATGAGTTATGTTAGTAGTTGGTAGTTGGTAGTTGAGTAGTATGTAATTAATATAGGTAGGTAGTTGATCCTTGTATATATATATATATCCTTGTTGCTATGTGAATATCATCAGATATTATCTATTCTGGTCTTAGAAATAACATGGTATCAGAGCATTAGGGTTTAGTATCCTCTCTTTTGTTTCTCGCTTCCAGTAGCGCACAGTAGCGCACATTCAAGTGTGCAGTTCATCACTGCACGTTAGGGCCCAAATTTTCCGGGCATCTGTTTGCGTCACCGCCATCATAGGAAGGAAGAGAAGGTCCCGATCGGCGGTTCCCCGAAGTCCGGCAACCACCAGAGAAGCGCGTGAGTCTCACGCGCCGCCTGAACATTTTCGCTCTCCCTCACGCGCCGGCGCGTGAAGGCGCGTCGATCACCGTTTCGTTCACCGGTCTACCTCGCCGCCGTCGACTATCGTTCTCCGGCGACTTCCAACCTTCTCCCGGTGGTTTTAGGTTGCCGTTCGTGAACCCACTTGGTGAAAGTTATCGTACTGCGCTGCATTTGGTAACTTCACTGTTCTGTGTTTCTTTTTGTTGTGTGGGTGTCATCTGATTTCTTCAATGGAGGACAACAAATCTACTGTAGTGGCTGATGTGGTCCCTGTTGTCTCACGGATCACTGAACACAAACTTACGCCTTCCAACTATTTAGATTGGGCTAAAACTATTCGTATCTACCTACGGAGTATTGAGAAGGAAGATCATCTTACTGACGATCCTCCTAAGGATGATACTAGGAAAGCTTGGCTCAGGGATTATTCTAGACTATTCCTACAAATTCGGAATTCCATTAGTTCTGAGGTACTTGGGTATATCAATCATTGTGAGTTTGTTAAAGAATTAATGGATTATCTGGATTTTATATATTCTGGAAAAGGGAATATTTCTCACATTTATGATGTTTGTAAAGCTTTATACCGAACTGACCAGCAGGATAAGTCCGTGACAAGTTATTTTATGGAGTTTAAAAAGGCTTATGAAGAACTTAATACTTTGTTGCCTATTAGTGCTGATGTTAAAGTGCAGATGACTCAAAGAGAACAGATGTTCGTTATGAGTTGGCTTTCTGGTCTCCGTCCAGAATTTGACAGTGTTAAATCACAGATCCTTGCTGGCACTGACGTTAATTCTCTTCAAGAAGTCTTTTCTCGGGTGCTCCGTACTGAGAGTACTCTTTGCCAACCACATAATAATAATGTAAGTGCTCTTGTGGGACATGGTGAATCAAGTCGCCGCAATAGGGCTGGAGGAGCGAATAGTCGCAATCCTGAATCAGGAAACATTGTTTGCTATTACTGTCATGAACCAGGACATACGAAACATAATTGTAAGAAACTTCAGAAGAAGCAGCAACGATCCTCACAGTCCTCCCAGTCAGCAAATGTTGCTACCTCTCAGCCTCCGTACCAGGATTCCTCCCAGACCTCCTCTCCTAATTCTCAAATATCCACCATTGTTGAGTCAGGTAACAGTAATGTTAGTTTACTTTCCTCCTCTTCCAAATGGGTCATTGACTCCGGAGCCACCGATCATATGACAGGTAATCCCCAAGTCTTCTCTTCTTTTAGACCTTATACAACTGTTCCTCATGTCACTTTAGCTGATGGTTCTCATTCTCGTGCTCTTGGTTCCGGAACTGTTAATCCAACTCAATACCTTTCCCTATCTTCTGTGTTAAGCTTACCCAATTTCTCTTTTAATTTAATATCTGTCAGTAAGCTCACTCGGTCTTGTAATTGTGTCATCTCATTCTTTCCTGATCACTGTCTGTTTCAGGATCTTACGACGAAGAAGATTATTGGTAGAGGATATGAGTCTGGGGGTCTATATGTCTTGGAATCACAAGTGCCAAGATCTGTCGCATGTTCCAGTGTTCTTTCTCCTTTTGAGGTGCATTGTCGTCTAGGTCATCCTTCTCTATCTTCGCTCAAGAAGCTTTATCCTCAGTTCAGCAAGCAACCTGTCTAATTTGGATTGTGAGTCGTGTCAATTTGCCAAGCATCATCGTCTTCCTTCAGTACCTCGAGTCAATAAGCGGGCTGCGTCCCCTTTTGAGTTAGTTCATTCTGATGTTTGGGGTCCTTGTCCTATTGAGTCAAAGTCTGGTTTTAAATATTTTGTGACATTTGTTGATGATTGTTCCCGAGTTACTTGGTTATATTTAATGAAAAATCGTTCTGAGTTGTTTTCTCACTTTTGTGCTTTTTGTGCTGAAATTAAAACCCAATTTAATGTCTCTGTGCAAACTTTACGAAGTGAGAGTGCCAAAGAATATTTTTCTACACAATTTCAGTCTTATATGTTGCAACAGGGCATTATTCATCAATCTTCATGTGTTGATACACCATCTCAAAATGGTGTTGCTGAACGAAAAAATAGACACCTACTTGAAGTTGCTCGGGCCCTACTTTTTCAAATGAAGGTTCCTAAACCATTTTGGGCTGATGCTGTCTCTACAGCTTGTTTCCTAATTAATCGCATGCCATCCTCTGTTCTCAATGGTGACATTCCTTATACTACTCTCTTTCCATCTAAATCTTTGTTTCCTATTGAGCCTAAGATTTTTGGCAGCACTTGTTTTGTTCGTGATGTTCGCCAACACAGAACTAAACTTGATCCCAAGTCTCTTAAGTGTGTCTTTCTTGGTTATTCCCGTGTCCAGAAAGGTTATAACTGTTTTTCTCCTGATCTTAATAGATACCTTGTGTCTTCAGATGTTACATTTCATGAAAATGTTCCTTTCTTTCCTTATTCATCTACACACCTCGATGAGGGGGAGGATGATGACTTATTGGTTTATACCGTGCCTCAATTCTCCGTCAATGCATCGCCGGAAGCATCACATCTTCCAGATACACAGGTCTCGATCGACATATTACCAGAGGACACACGTCCTCCAATAAAGAATGTGTACTCCCGGCGACCGCGGCAGATTAGTGATCCTGCTCCAGACTCATGTCCCCCTCTATCCTCTTCGTCGTCGGATCCAGTCTTGCCTGAACCTGATCCCACTGTTAATCATCCTATTGCTCTTCGGAAAGGTAAGCGTCAATGTACCTATCCTATTTCTTCTTTTGTTTCATATGACCATCTATCCTCTTCTTCTCGTGTCTTTGTTGCATCCCTAGACACCATTTCTCTTCCCCGTTCTATTAGTGAGGCTGTTTCACATCCTGGGTGGCGTGAGGCAATGATGGAGGAGATGATGGCCCTAGATAGTAATAAGACTTGGTCACTGGTGGATTTGCCTAAAGGTAAGAAGGCCATTGGTTGCAAATGGGTTTTTGCTGTCAAAGTCAATCCAGATGGTTCAGTGGCACGACTTAAAGCTCGTTTAGTTGCTAAAGGCTATGCTCAAACTTATGGTGTTGACTATTCTGACACTTTTTCTCCTGTGGCTAAACTTACATCTGTGAGATTATTTATCTCTATGGCAGCAATTCATAAATGGCCCTTACATCAGTTGGACATTAAGAATGCATTTCTCCATGGTGACCTCCTAGAGGAGGTGTATATGGAGCAACCACCTGGGTTTGTTGCTCAGGGGGAGTGTGGGAAAGTATGTCGTCTGCACAAATCCTTATATGGGCTGAAGCAGAGTCCTCGAGCTTGGTTTGGCAGATTCAGTGACGTGATTATGAACTTTGGAATGCTTAAATGCAAATCTGATCATTCAGTGTTTTACAAGAAGACAGATGCAGGCATCATCCTATTGGTTGTCTATGTTGATGATATTATAATTACAGGGAATGATGATTCTGGCATTGCTTCTCTCAAGTCTTTTCTTCACTCTCAGTTTCAGACAAAAGATTTGGGATCGCTGAAATATTTCTTGGGAGTTGAAATTACAAGAAGTAAGAAGGGTATTTTCTTGTCTCAAAGAAAATATGTTCTTGATTTGTTGAATGAAACAGGTAAATTGGGGACTAAGCCATGTAATGCTCCTATGACTCCTGGGTTGCAACTATGGAAGGACGATAGTGAACCATTTGAAGACCCTGAGAGGTATAGGCGGTTGGTCGGGAAACTAAACTATCTAACGGTAACTCGTCCTGACATAGCTTATCCTGTCAGTGTTGTTAGTCAATTCATGTCTTCTCCAACGGTTAAGCATTGGGAAGCCTTGGAGCAGATTCTCAGTTACTTGAAAGGAGCTCCAGGACGAGGTCTCTTATATGGAAATAATGGACACACTGATATTGAGTGCTTTTCTGATGCAGATTGGGCAGGATCCAAGGCAGATAGAAGATCTGTGACAGGATATTGTGTGTTTGTAGGAGGAAATTTAATTTCATGGAAAAGCAAGAAGCAGAATGTAGTCTCTCGCTCTAGTGCTGAGTCTGAGTACAGAGCTATGGCACAAGCAACTTGTGAAGTTGTGTGGATACAACAACTATTGGGAGAACTGGGGTTGAAGATTTCACTACCTGCAAAGCTGTGGTGTGATAACCAGGCTGCCATCCATATTGCATCAAATCCTGTCTTTCACGAACGGACTAAACACATTGAGATTGACTGTCACTTTGTTCGTGAAAAGATTGAAGAGAAGATAATCTCCCCAGCACATGTTAAAACCGGCGATCAATTAGGAGATATATTTACTAAAGCTTTAAATGGGGTGAGGGTTGATTATATTTGTAACAAGTTGGGCATGATTAACATCTATGCTCCAACTTGAGGGGGAGTGTTATGAGTTATGTTAGTAGTTGGTAGTTGGTAGTTGAGTAGTATGTAATTAATATAGGTAGGTAGTTGATCCTTGTATATATATATATCCTTGTTGCTATGTGAATATCATCAGATATTATCTAGTCTGGTCTTAGAAATAACATGTTTTATAGTATTGCAGTGTTGAAATTCGTAAGTTACATTAGGTATGTGAGCAATTTTTAAAATGTCTATATATGAGAATTTGTATTTTTTTTGTTAGCATATGAGAATTTGTATTTGATATGTACAATTGGAACCCATTATCTTGTTATTTAGGAATTAGGACAAAATTACGATTTTTATAGTTTCATTTTCTTAATACTCAAACATCCTAAAAATTTTGTAGTACTTGAAAGTTTGAAATTTTCATGCACCAAATTATCATCAAAGTCCTCTCAGTTTGAATTGGATAACCGTACATGCCCCTCAGAACGATCAATACGCATTTGCTTTTGCTTATGACGAACATAAAGCAAAAGCATGCATATTCAGTGAAGTAATAAAAGTACATGAACTAGTGCCATTTAGTAAATGAGGATTAACTGTTTAGTGGCTGACTTAATTTAATCAAGAATCTAGAAACTTATGGATGTAATTGTGTTAAATATTTTATGAGAATTTTATTGCTCTTGATCTTACACAATTTAAATAAGATTAATCTTCGTCTAGTTAAAGCTAGTTAAAGCGAGCAGGCGAAGTTAATACTTAAAAATAAAATGGACATGAACTTGCGTTTCAACTCAAGAGGTATAATTCAAATGATATTTTGAATTTAGATATCAATCCAGAGTCTATGTAATACATATCACAAATTACCCCATAACTAAACCTCATCAAAGAAAACAGAGTACCCTAAAAATCAGTCAGCAAATCAGTTTTTGATCAAGGAAACCCTCTCACTGGCACTCACCTACATATTCTCATGCCATTTGGAAAAGCAACCCAGAGCATCCCTCATCCATGCATGTCTGCATCTTTTAACTGCTTCTGGAACAGTCAGCCAGCTCCTGTTTCGGATGCTTTGCTCAGGCCATGAATCGAGTTCTTCCTTGACAAACAAGGCAAACATCGCAGCTTTACATAAACCTTCTGGACTGAACTCATCCTGGTGGGTCTTACTCCTAAACTCGAAGTAGCCGAGAAAATCCTGGAACCAAGCAACCACAAGTACCAACTATGGGTAACTAGGAAAAAAAAAACAGCAACCTTAAATAGACCAAATAAAGACAATAGGAGTTTCAAAGAATATAGCAGTTGATGGACGAAAAGATCCTAAGCATGCTGAACACAGAAAAGACCAATCATGTCATACCTAATGTTTTTGCTCAACTCTGAAAGAAGCTCATATATTAGAGAGCATTAATTATAAGATAGAAATCAAGACTAATTTTGTTCAAATTCTTCAAACTTCCTGCTGTTTTTAAGTTCTTCTTCTCATGTGTTAAGGGTGGACTCTGGTGCTTTCATTTAGATAAAAATTATACCAAGCTTATTGTGAAACTTGATGCCTCTATGAACAGTCACAGTATATGGAATGACAAGACATCAAACATAAGCTTTCTAAATTCTCGCCCAAAGACCATTCAAACACTCAGTTATATCAAATACATCAATATACTACAGATGATAAAAAATTAAAGAACATGATGTTTTTCACCATTAAGTCTCCTCGAACACCAGCCTCTTCAATAGCTTCTCTAACAGCTGCCTCCTCAACTGTTTCATCATTCTCCCAACCTCCCTTCAATAAAGAAGACAATTGACGAGTTCATGTCAGACATCAAAAACAGTTATTTGCAAAACAAAGCAGAATCACGTGGTAAGAATTTTTAATATGTGTTCTTTAGTCTTTATATGAAGTTGTTGGCAATTTATTGTGAGGCAGCAAAATCCATTTTAACAGCATCAAATTCTATTTAGTAAAGGTGCCTAATGACTCTCATCAATAGGTTTTACAGAAGTTTGTTTTCACTTAAAAGTGCTAGAAGACTATAAAAGCAAATAATAAAACATTTCATGTAATCTTAAGTTTTTTATGAGTAGAGTCGCAACACTCTTAAATCTTGGTTTCAGAAACTGTTAGTATAGGTGTTTAAAACAAATGTATCATAAGATGTTATAAAACTTCATACCTATTTGTTGTCTTATTTTCATCATGAGATGTAAAACTTCAATCCAATAAGTTCTATGAGTCTATGACTAAAATTATGAAATTCTTCAATCATTAAAGGCATATTGTTGTAGGACAAAAAAGGGAAAATCTGAAGATTTAAATGATGGAACTTTGAGGCATTACAATTGTTCCTTACATGATCATCCCTTGAAAATGAATGCATTCATAATTTAATTCTTAAATATTATAATAACCCGATTATAACTATAAGTGAACATGTAGAACAACAAATGGAGTAGTTCAAACTAAGAAAATATAGAAGTGCATATTGCAGGTCTTGTACCTTTGGAAACAAAAGACCCGGTCCACTAGGTGAGCTAATCATAAGAACTTCAATAATCTTCTCTGAACTGGACTCTTCACAGTTATCAGAATTTGTAAACCTAAATGGAACACACCTGCAAAACAATTAGCCTCTGAAGGTCAGATCTCTAAGTAGATGTAGCCAAAATAACAATGCCAGTTCTACGTTTAAACTTAAAGCAATTCCCAACTGTAATAATTTGTCCAACATAGTAGAAGTTGCTTCAGTAAAATGCCAAGATCCAGTAAAAAAAAAATCTCGAAATTCTGCTGCCTTTGGCATCAATTCTATAAAACTCACATTCATCTATTTAATTTGGTCAAAAGATTGTATCAAATGATCAAAAAATACAAGTTTTTCCCATATTCACCTAGTAAAAATGGAAAAAGACAACAAAACTTGGAGCTATCATTCACAATGAAGATATGTGTCATCTGTTCCTCACATAGAAGCCAAAATTAAAACAACTAAGAAAGCATATTTTCCCTGAGGAGGAACCCGACACAATTTTCACTGATGAACAGCTTGCTCCTAGTTTACGAACTCCAGGTAAATAAATGGATTAACATGACAGCGAATTGAAAGTGATCAGCAAGAGATGAAGAAAGTAAATCGCTAATACTATCCACAAAACATGATCTATTGTGCTACAGGATTTAAACGAATTGGGCAAAAAAAAAAAAAAATACTTGGTGTGTCGAGTTGACCACTTCACCACCTAGTTTGGAATTCCTATTTACCTAAAAATTTACACCCTCACCAAACCCACCAAAAAAAGAAAAACACATTAAAATACAAAAGAAAGACCTTCAAAAAAACAAATCAACAAGGGGAGAATAATCAAAAGTACCATCGCTATCAGCCTGTCAGGAAGCCATCATGTAATTTCTTAACAGAAAAAGTTACTTTCATACATATATACATATACATAGCTGCCTCCAAATGAAAATGACATATTTCCCTCCACCCCAATAGAAAAAAAATGAATAAATATCCAAAACAAGTCCCAAATATTGCATGGAAGTTCAATCAAATAAAGAACAGATGAAAGAAAACAAAAACTGAGAAATGTACCCGGCAACAAGGCGAAAACCATTCTCGTATCGCTGCTGATGCCGACCCGTACGGGCCACCAAATCAGACATAATAGGGAAGCCTGAATCAATTATCGCACTCTTTCAGAAATCACGAAACCAAAGAACCGTTGGCCATCATGATCGATCGCATCGCATCGCAGGCGCACGAATCCCAGAAATGCTCACGCCCGCACTATATAATAACTAACAACCCCGCCATTGCTCGATCCCCATGGTTTCGCCGGTAGTAGTAATCGACGCTGCCTCGTCGCATCACCTAAATGGCCTCTTCGCGAAATGTTTGTTTCTTATTCTTAGGGTTTTCACTTTGCACAACACACAGAGAGAAAGAGAAAGAGAGAGAAGGTGAGGAAGAGGAGGATGAAGGTAGAGAGAGAAAGCAACGGAAAACGAATGGTGGATTTAGAGAGAGAAAGTGCGAGAGAAGAAAAGAAAGAAAGAGAATGAAATAGAAGAGGTCAAAGTGTCATTCTAGTCCTAAATGTATGCTTTAAAGTTCATTTTGGTTCATTATCTTTCAAAATATTTAAAATGGTCCTAAATATTAGCAAGATGTTTCATTTTGATCCTAAATATTGGTTAAATGTTCCATTTTGATCCCAAATTATTGAATTTGGTCATTTATAAAGGACTTGTTAAGAGGAACTCGTAATTCGTTGCATTCAAATTTGAAACAAAAGAGATATGATCAACTTTATTTGTTTGATTATGAAACGAGCGGTCTACTTTTAGAATCGATTTAACCTCTTTTATTGATAGCCCCAACTTGATAGAAAAAATACTCTTTGAGAACAATATGTAGCTCTAAACTCGTCACATTTGAACTTGAAACAAGTCATATTCAATAGTTTGGGATCAAAATGAAATATTTTTCCAACATTTAGGATCAATTTAAACATTTTGAAACATAATATACCAAAATGAACATTAGACCATACATTTAGGACCAAAACGACCTTTCAACCAAAAGAAGAGGAAGCGCTTCTAACGGATCGAATCGGATCGGATCAGATCGGACGGTGAGAATGGTCAAAGTCACGTGGATTGTGGTCAACATGTGGGGCCTATTTATTTGAGAGGTCTAAGAAAGTCCAGTGGTATACGGAGCACCGTATAATGGTGGACGCTAGTGTTCATGTTCTGACACGTGGAAAGTGTTGAGATTGAGAGGAGTGTTATTGGGTGAGAAGTGAAGTAGTATGCGGAGCGCGTAGCAGAGGATAGTGAGTGGTGGAAGAAGTCAGGTATAAAAGGCGGGTTGTGTTTGTTTGTTGGCGACATGGATGGGACGGTGTGGATTTAAAATATGAGGATTTTGTAGGTCCCCTCTTGTCCTTTGGATCTCACAAAGAAGCTTCTTGAATATTTTATTTATATATATACTTTTCCTTTGTTTTTTTTTCTTTTAAAGGCAGTCTATTTCATATTTGTATGGTTTTGAAATGTTGTGATTTTTTTACAAAAAAAATAATAAGTCAAATCTTTTTTTTTTTAATAATTTTTTTCTTTAGTTTTCAATTCTATTAATTTGGTTTTTAACTATTGAATATTATTATCTCTTCTTCTTTTTTTCTTAAAGGAATATGATTATGTCTTTATTGTTTCAAGTATAATACAACAAAATCAAAGTTGTCAGTTATTTTTTACGAGTTTTTTCTTTGCTTAGTTGAAGTTAACAATAAACTAGATCAAATAGTATTATAAAATTTAGCATTGATGTTTTGACCAAACTTAATTTTGAAGTTCTATTTAACTTCGTTTGTCGATAGGTCCAACTAGACAAAGAAATAAATTGTCATGAATAACTTGCAGTTCAAATTTTGTTGTATTCATACTTGAAACAAGAAAGGACCTCGACCAACTTTACGAAACAAACAACCCACTTTCGAACTCTATTTCATGACTAATTTGATCTTTTTCATTGATGATCCAATTTGATAGAGAAAAAATTTGTTAAGAGTAACTCATAATTTTGATTTCATCGCATTCAAACTTGAAATGTGAGAGATATATCATGTTCAATAATCAAGCATTAATAACTATATATAATTTTACTATTGCTTAATATGGATAAATTATGTGTTTTCTTCACACGCAAGGGATTGAAAGTTCTTCGTTTTCTATTTCAATAATAATATACTTATCAAAATAATTTATCCATCACCATTTTTTATCATTTTATTTAAACACAACTACTCAAGAAGTTTTTTTTTTTGGTTTAAATTAGTTAAATTTAATATTGACCTTTTAAATAGTAAAAAACAATCATTATTTTCCTAATCATTTACTTTACACAAAAGTAAATAATTTTTAAATAATAATATACAATAAAATTATTTTGTATGATTATGATCGTTTTTTTCAATTTTTTTATATACATGTATTCTGAATTATACTTTTTCTTTATATATTTTCTTAATATATCTTATTAAAAAATTAATAATTAAAAGAGTATAAAAATCATATATAGCAATATATTGGATAGGGCCCAAATTGCATAATAGGAGATTTAAACTCCTATTGGATTGGGCCTTGTGGATTCATGAAGATGTCAATCTCATACCCGAATCCATTAGGGTTTTTAACTTTCCGAGAATCACGTCTTTCTTCTACTACTTCTTCTAGTATCGTCTGCGCCTACGATTCACTTCGTTCTACTGTAATTGCCGAGATCTGGGAATCCCTCGCGAGTGGAATTTTCAGTGCTAGCTGCTACAAGGACTGAATTTCGTAAACTTCAAATTTCGCTGCTGAAACCCGTGAGTCTTTATTACTGTGTATTTTGAGTTGTTGCTTGAAGCCATAGATTTTGATGCTCGTTTAGCTAGCCCCTTTTGTTCTTGCTGGTTTATGGTGTTCTATATTTCTTGTGAGGGTTTCTTCGTTTTAGGTGATTTGGTTTGTTAGAGAGTTCAGGGCTATCTCAGTTTATGAAATTTCTTTCTGGTTTTCGCTTTGTTAAACTTTTTTTTTCTTTGTTTTGGTTCATGGTAGTGAGCTAAATGGGTGAGGCGGGGGAAGCAGGTGAAAGGCCTATTTTCAGAGATATTAGACGTTATTACTGTGAATACTGCGGCATCTGTAGGTCCAAGAAGACCTTAATTACTGCTCATATCAATACCCACCACAAGGTACTCTCTTGATTTGAGAAGTGCACAATAAATCCTAAATCATTTGGTCTTTCTTTTACCCATCGTCACTCCTTATAACTCAAAAAATGAAATCCCTGATTGTATTTTTGAATTCTGTTCTTAGGAGGAGGTGGAGAAAGCAAGAGTTGATGAGGATTGTCAAGCTGAGATAAAATCCAACACTTGCAAGGAATGTGGCGCTAGCTTTAAAAAACCTGCCTACTTAATTCAACACATGCAAAGCCATTCACTCGAGGTATATGCTTATTCTCGATATCCTTAATCGCTGGATGGGAGTTCACTATTGATTTCCACAATTGTTTTTACTGTGTTATTCCTCTATACTTGATGCTGATTCTGTGGGAATCTCTGCCTATAAGTTCGTGTGATGATCTGGTTCTTTGGCTGCAAAAATTTTTGTCCACCATAAAGATAGATGATATTGATTTATGGATGCACTGAAGATACACATTTTTGCAGGGGATTAGTTTTTAAGAAACTAATAATATTGGAAAATTATGGACGTTATTGCGTGAAGCATTGGATCCCAGACAAAGAACTCCAAAATGCACGAGGCATCAAATATTAACCTGATGGATCAGTACCAGGCAGGGAGACCGCCTGAGAAGCTCCATCAGGGTGCCTCAATCACGCCCTGTTCAACGAGGTTGGATGTTTTTCATTCATGTCTTGTTCTTGTCGAAGCATAGTTGACTATTTTTAGAATTTGGGATTCTAGCTTTTAACACCTACTTTGATGGTTCCAGAGGCCATATGTATGTACTGTCGAAGATTGCCAGGCTAGTTATAGGAGGAAGGACCATCTGACCCGTCATCTTCTTCAACACAAAGGGAAAACTTTTAGATGTCCAATTGAGACTTGCAATCGTGACTTTGTTTTCCAAGCAAATATGACAAAACATCTCAAAACTTTTAAACATACCACCGAAAGTGAGAAGCAGTATGTTTGCCCTGAAAGTGGTTGTGGAAAGGTTTTCAAATTTGCATCAAAGCTACAAAAGCATGAGAATTCTCATGGCAAGTTTCTTTTCTTTGACCATCCTCATTTTCCATTTGATATCTATAAAGCTACCTTGAATATACGCTAGTTTTTAAAAGATGTTGCAGACAATTCTAATTAAAGCCTTTATTCTGCAGTTAAGCTGGACTCAGTAGAGGTGGTTTGTTTAGATCCTGATTGTATGAAGCATTTCACTAATATTCAATGCCTTCAAGAACATATCAAGTCATGTCACCAATATGTGACCTGTGAGACATGTGGGAAGAAGCAACTGAAAAAGAATATGAAACGGCACCTCCGAATGCATGAAACTGATAGTTCATCAAAGGCATTTAAGTGTGATTTCAAGGGTTGTAGCTGCACATTCTCAAGTGTACGACATACTTTACTGTGAACTGATTACTATGGGTCATCTTAAAATTTATTATTAGTCTATTTTAATTAAATTGATTCACCTTTTATTTGACTTTCTTTGGTTATCACCAACAGAAATCTAATCTTCAGAAGCATGTGAAGGCTGTGCATTTTGAAGACAAACCTTTTGTTTGTGGCCTCCCTGATTGTGGCATGAGATTTTCTTACAAACATGTGAGGGACAACCACGAAAAGACCGTGTCTCATATTTATACCCCTGTAAGTTTTTTTTTCTCACACCCTGACTTGTCAGTTATCACATTCAACATTTTTTAAGAACTGAGGGACACCGCAGGCATCTTCTGCACAAATATTCTAAACCTAAAATTCATGGTTGCTTTGGTACAGGGGGATTTCGTAGAATCCGATGAGCAATTCAGGTCAAGGCCGAGGGGAGGCCGCAAGAGAACGTGTCCTACAGTTGAAATGCTAATTAGGAAGAGAGTAACTCCACCTAGCCAATTGGATCACTGGATACTTATGAACGAGGGTGAGTAGACCCTAAAGACATTATTTTAGCTACCAAATCCTACAATATGAATCATTGGTGAAGAAAGCTAAGAGACTGTACACATTGTTATCAAGAGCTTAAAATATGATATCCTTGTGTGGGAAAATTAACCCAAGGAGTATTTGTTGAGTACTAGGAAGCATGGACACTTCATTTTGAAGGCGTGTCGCCGTGTCAGACACGTGTCAGTGTCCGACACTCGTATGACACCGACACAACACATATCCATAAATTTTAGAATATAAATCAATTTTTTGTAACTTTAACATGATAGGCAAGAGAAAATAATAATAGATATGACATATATTTGAATAAAAATTGTAATTTTTAATTTTTTCATTAAAAATTATGAATATTTAATTATTTATATATATAAATATATGCCGTGTCGTGTCGCGTAATTTTGAGAGTTTGACGTGTTGCTATGTCCGTGTCAGTGCCGTGTCCCGTGTCAGTGTCCATGCTTCATAGGTTGAGTAGGATTTATATAGTAATTTTGAGATCGTATTGTAGAGATATCATATAGTGTAAATATAAATATAGTAGGTAGTCGTGATTGTTCATGTAAAGATTACTTAGATTTGTAGCTGAAGTGCTGGTGCTTCCAATATTACTGTATTTGCACGGATGATCCAATTGGGATGCAATAAAGGTGCCTACTTTTTGTTACTTTCTATATTTCTATTGAGTTTGGTTTGGTCTTTGATCAAATTTGATGCGTGATCTCTGTTTACTCACTTGGGAAAAAAATATAGTTTACTTGTTTTTTTTGCCAAATAGTTTGCTTTTATTTTATGCTGAAAGTAAAAGTGTACTTTTGATCCTTCATTCCTTCTTAACTCAAAATTTGGTTTCAATTGTCTTTTAATATAATCTATTTTACTTTAATCGCTTTACTTTCAGAAATTAATTTAAAGTATCCTAATTCGAAAAACATTGTTAATTTACCTAACCCAAAATGTTCAATTAAAATTATATTTGAATTTCAAAATCTTACTAATATCAGTGATATAATAATCAAATATGAAAAATAAACAAATTATTTAGCATACAAAAGTTTCTTAAACTCAATAATTTTTATTAAATAAAGTAACTATATTAGGAGTTAAAAATTGTGATTGTTTTTTTATCAAAAGGGTCATTTTCTTCATAAATGTATGTCCTAATGGTTGTTAATTTATGTTTCATAATATTGAAATTGATTTTAAATGTTGATAAAATGTTTCATTTTTCTAAACTATTGAATTTGGTCATATTTATCTCGTCTCTCGTTTCAAGTTTAAAGGACTTGTTAAGAATAACTCGTGATTTTGAATTTGTCGTATTTGATCTTGAAATAAGATAGATATGATCAATTACGTTTGTTTGACTGTGAAACGTGCGGTCAACTTTCGGAATTGATTTAATTTTGTTTGCCAACAACTCTAACTGGATAGAAAAAGTAGTCTTTGAGAACAATACATAATTCTGAACTTATTACATTAAAACTTGAAATGAGAGAAATATGACCAGATTCAATAGTTTTGGACCAAAATGAAATATTTTACCAACATTTATAATCAATTTGAATATTTTGAGACATAAAGGACCAAAATGAACATTAAGACATACCTTTAGAACCAAAATGACCCTTTGATCATTTTTTTTAAAGGTGAAGGTACTAGAGCAAAACTAATCAAATGTAAGGGATAAAATTGAAATATGACTATAACTTAAAAGACAAAAAGTATACTTCTGAGTTTTGTCTTATTTTATTCTCCTAAATTTTTGTTTATAATAATTCTTTTTTTTCCTTGGTAACAAAGCAAAGGAAAGAAACTATAGAACACAATTTCATTTAGACTTAAACACCCCTCAGAGCAATGACACAATGATGGAAGTGTAATGTTTCCTCCAATTATAGCTCTTAAACGTGGTTGGTACAATTGTGTAAGGCATATAAGGAGCAAAGTTGGGCATCAGTTTTTGATATACAATACTTCATTTTTTTTTCTTTTTTTATAATATTGTTGAGGTGTAAATTGTCATTATTGAAACTTTAGAAAAAAAATAAAGTATAGCTAGCCAATAATTTAAGAAAAATATTCCCTTGTAATTTATTTCCTTATCCATGGAACCTAAAATAAACAAAAATTAATCGTTAAGAAAGGGATGAAAATTATGTTGTCTCTCCTATCTCCACCAATATTTTTAAATTTTTTCTTTTTATTAAGTTTTATTTAAAAAAAAATTAGAAGAAAATGTCACCACTAAATGTTATTTAGTCTTCCAATAATTATAACCACTAATTAGTTATTTTTGTGTTTTTCTCTGTTACTTAAATCGGTGACGACTGTTAAATACATGTGTCACCACTAAATGTTATAAATGTTATATATTAATGTTAAATGCACAAAACATAAAATGAATAATCACAAGAAGTCTCGTCTTACTCTTCGATCTATCACATTCCATAAATTTTGCACTAACAGGCTCGTAGTAACTATGGTTCAAAAACATTGCGATAATTAGACTTCATTTTTTTTTCTCTTTTTCTCCAAATATAAGTTGTGATTTTGGGAAGAACGGTCACAATGAGTCTGAGTCCCTAGCTCATCATTCTAATTGGTCTAAAGCTATTGAAAATTAACAATGGTCTTCTAAGTTTAAGTTTGATCTTTTATCTGATTAGGATATATATGTGGTGGCATTAAATGAATCCATATCAACAATTAACATTCATGTCATAATGTTAGTTGACGAATAATGTCTAAAACAATGTTATGAAATCCGGGTCGGATCGGACAGTCGAAACGGTCCGACCGGGACCCGAGAGTAAAGGCGGCTAGGTTTGGACCATTGGACCATTCAAGAGATTGGACCGCTTTAAACCGCCAAAAACTGTTTCGGGCCGGATTGACCCGGGTTGAACCATGACCCAGAGCAGTTTTAGAAAACTGACCGGGTCACTATTTTTAATGGAAAATTCATTTTTCTTTTTTTTTAGTTTTTTTTGTTGGTTTTGTGGGCCAAATATAAAAAATTAATATAAAACTCAATAGAAAATATTGTAAACCTATTAAAACAAAGAAAAAACTTATTACCATTGGACCATTGGACAATATGAATAAAATATACAAAAATCACAAAAGTCACGATATGAATAATTTTTTCATTTTTTCTAATTTAATAATTATTCATATTGTGACTTTTGTATATTTTATTAATGTAGGACAATGAAATTATGAATTTGCAAGTATATCTTACTGTTATACAAAATTTATAGTTATATTTTGTGATTTTATCAATTATAAAATATTTATATTTAAAATAAATAATATTTATTTTATTTATATATTTATGATGTCATTCGGTTTGATCGTCGGTCTAACCGATTGAACCAATTAACCTGTGACCTGAAGGTTTGTCCGGATCACTCTCCGGTCTGGTTTTAATAATATTGGTCTGAAAGACCAAATAGTTGATGATTGTAAAAAATAAAAAAACTGAGTCGTCTATTTTCATTTTTCAAAGACTAAATTATTAACTCAATGAAAATTGTAGAACCAAAAAATAAGTTTTCTCTTTAGAATATGGGACTTATGCTCAAGATTTTATTATATATGCTATTTAGTGATAATATATTTAATTTAATTAATACATTCATATGATGTTTTTTTTTCGTAAATAAACTTCGTCTCAGAATTAATTATCATCCAAGAACCAAAAATAAATGAACATTTTTACAGATCTAAATTTTATTACATTCTGTATTATGAATTTTCAAATTTCAAAAGTTTATGGGTGCTGTCGTATATAATAGTATATATATATATTTTATTTCGTCTCACAAGTATTTAATTATTATGTGTCACGTACGAGCTTTTGCAACTTACACAATAGTACCTTGTGTTATCCTTTCGTCTCATTTTATGATCTTAAACTCGAGCAACATGCATATGTTCATGAACTTTTGGTCAAAACATATTTTGGTCTCTAATATTTACCTTAAGTTTTGTTTTGGTTCATGCGATTGAATCAAACCTATGAGTTAAATTGATGAGTTCTTTCAAACTCAAATCGGACATGAAATCGAATCCAAAAAGGGTCGTTTATTTTATGAATTTGGTCATATTTCTCTCGTTTCAAGTTTGAATGCAACAAACGAGGTCAAATAGTACTCTCAAAATGAGTTTAGTCAAAATATCAAAATTAACTTTCGAGTATTATTTGACCTTTTTTTGTCAACAATCCCAACTAGATAAAGAAAGAAATCGTCAAGAGTAATTTGTCGTTCCGACTCTGTTAAATTCGGACTTGAAACGAGAGAGATATGACCAAATTCATAAAACAAAGCGGTCTATTTTCGGGTCCAATATCATGTTCGATTTGACCTTATTTGCCCATGTTTCCAATTAGGCAAAGAAAGAATTCATCAAATTAAATTTAACTCATAGCTATGATTTAATTGTACTCAAGTTTGAAACGAGAGAGATATGATCATATTCAATAGTTATAGACCAATTATAAAAATTTTAGGAAACAATAAGAACAAAAACAAAAAAAAAATATTATGGATCAAAACAAAACTTGAGGTAAACATTAGAGACTAAAATAGGTTTTGGACATGAACTTTTTGTAAAAGTTATCATTTCATTTTTTTTGTATTATTATTGATAAATTAATTATTTTGTCATCATGTTCACAATTAGAAAGAATTATACAGATTACGCAAAAATAGTAAATTTGAATTAAATATTTGTACATTCAGGCAAAAAAAAAAAAAAGAATTAGTTATTTGTAAATACTTTCTATTTAAGCAAATCACATGTATTGCACGTGAATTACATGTGTGTTGCATGTGACTCACTTCATAGAAACAAAACTTAAAATATCAAAGTGTTAATAACACAAAATATAATCTTTTCTATCTATAAAAAAGCAGGTTGCTTTAAAGATTTGGATTCCTATAATACCCTTAAACATACCTCTTCATTTCTGAAAGATACCTTCTTATTAAAGAGATGTGTCCCGTATTGATGAATTGTTGCATCCTCTCACTGTCGGTTATAAGTTGAATCATACCTCTTCATTTTCCAAAGATACCTTCTTAAAATGGTTGATGTTCAGGGAAGAAATGATGGAGAGAACGCAAGGCGAGAAATATCTTCGTCCTC